>JABSTQ010007347.1:0-149038 GCA_013358835.2 Ixodes persulcatus
GGCATGACAGCCAACGAAACGGCAACTTGCACCCCTGGCGCCGACTTCGGTTATCAGGAGTGAGTCGGACTGAAACGTGCGAAAGAGACATGACTGCCAGCACGAAGGACGCGCATGCGCAAAGCGCGGCTTTTTAATGCGGCGGCGCGCCGTTGCACGGCTCAGCGATGCATTTCGGCACGCGCTCCCGTGCCCCGCAAACTTTTGCTCCCGACTGTACGGTTGAGGAAGGAATTGTCGCTCGTGGAATATCAAAGGTAAGACGTAAAGTGCGCGAAGTAACTGTTTATCGGTTGTCTCCGTTTAACATCGCAGTGCCGACGATGAGAAGACTGAGTGACTGCTTTTGAAACGCAAGTTTCTTTACCTGCGGGGGGAAGCCGGCATAGAAAATTAATATAGTTCGCGGAAAACTCGTGTTACGATTTAATTTGCTGCTTCTCTCGCCCCTCAAAATAAACGTAGCGTCCTCATTAAGCCTTATTGAGCTATATTTACTTGATTCGGGGCCGCCATAATGAGATGCAGGGTCGGAGGAATTTGCTCCTTTGTTTGCAGGACGAATGTTTTTTCCTTTCTAAAGCAACATAAGTTACAAAAGAGTTCCTCATTTTAGGGAGGTATATAGTGACCCTTTTTTTAAGAGTGCAGAACCCGGCAGATCCATCGGTTGGTGACAGGTTTCAAGACTTGACGCGCAAGAACACCGCGCTCAAGTCTACGCCCCGAGACACCTCTAATCTCTCGAGCGCCGCCCTCTTTCGAAGGGTGGTCCAAATAGAAACGAAGGCAGTGTCCCTTCTCGTCGCTTACTATTTCTTATAGTTCCTCCCTTGCCGCATTTCTTGGCTTAAGTGGAAAATCGAGAGCCATTACAATATACCAGTGTAATGCCGTTAGTTCCCCCACTTAATCTTACACTCTTAGAAAAAAGGGTATGGATAGTCCTCCCTAAAAGGGGGGGGGGGGGGGGGGGGGACGGTCTTGTAACCTTTGTTCGTCTAGAAAGGGAGAAACTTTCGTCCCTGAAGCGGGGGAGGAAGTAGTTCCTCCGTCGCCTGCATCTCATTATGGCGGCCCTGAATCGAGCAAATCGAGCTCAATAAGGCTTAACGAGGAAGCTACCTCTCTTGTACGGGACGAGAGGAGCAGCAAATAAAAGCGTAACACAATCTTTCCGCGAACTGTGTTTATTTTCAAAGCCACATTCCCCCCGCTCGTACAGAAACTTGCGATTCGAAAGCAGTTACTCAGTCTTCTCGTCGTCAGCACTGCGATGTTAAACGGAGACAACCGATACCCAGTTACTTCACGCACTTTACGTCTTACCTTTGCTGTTCCTCGAGTCACAATTCCTTCCTCAACCGCACATCACGGCGGAATGGCAAACCAATCCACGAAGCCTAAAACCGCTCTCAAAAGAACAAACTCGAAGCCACTGCTCATCATGTAGCGTGAAAGAAGGTTGATTCGCTTGCCACTAGATGGCAGGGTCAAGCAGAGTAATTGCGAGTAGCTAGGCAATGTGGCGCTAGGTACCGCCCAATTCATGTTCTACAAAAATATTTTTATTTTCACACGCTACCATTGCGCTTCGGGATGTTCGGGAACCTCTACAAGCATCAGCTGAACATACATTGAGCGCATATACATACGGTGCACATACAAACGTCAATACAACGGCACACTAACTAGAACACTACACCTGAGATCTGCGTTTCCGTCTTGTATACTGGTCTTTTTGAACGTATGCAATTTCTCGGTGACTTATTAAGCAATAAAAAATATTCCCAGGATGTTGATTTTTTTCCAGCAATGTCATACCTCTGAGAGTATTTTGAATGGCTCAGGGGATGAATCTCTTATTAAAGAGTAAACGCTTGATCCGGCCGTAATTATTTGAAAGCCAATAAATTAAGTCACTCTAATGCGGTTTGAAGCCATGAGTTTGTTTCCCCGCACGGCACGCCGTAGCCTGTATTTCTATTGTAGTGTTTGTTTTACTATTTGTGCTGCTCGCACACGACTGCAATTGCCGTCTTGAATTAATCTCTGTAGAGCAGATATTCACTCAGCTGGAAGTGATACTTCTCGGGCAGAGAAATCGCTTTTCGATCAACTTGAATGCAGTCAAAGCCGCGACTTGCGGCAGGTGTTAAGTGTACGGAGATACGCCGTGGCGAGCTCGAAAACGTCCAGCGCGTATGCTGCAGCGCGCCACTTGGAGGGCGGTTTCTCCAGGAACCGTAGTATATTTAAACAGAAAAATAAAGGGTACCTTTTTTTTCGATTTTACCTACTATTCTTATTTAATGCTAAAATTCCAGACTGTAAATATACGTACTTTCCGTCATAAGTTCGTACTGTTCAGTCCTTTCCCCAGAGCACAATCGCTCTCGGGGAGGAGACAACCGACAGTCACATTGGCCACTGTACGATAGGAGCTTACAGTTCGACCAGTGTCCCAATGCATGACTATCCGCACGTCGATCGATTGCACCTAATCCCTCAAGGGGTCTTAAACTCTTTAATGTAAAGCGGAATGTCAACCTGCGACACCCCGCCCCCTTCGATCACGGCCCGAACAGCGGCATCAATGCCCGACAGTTTACGTCATCTCATCTGGTTGTTACACCACTGATACGCGAACACACGGTCTCAGCGGCGATAATTTCTGTCTTCTGTTCACAACGCACATCACTGCCATCACGATGTTGCTCCTATGTTGCTGACACGCAGAAATACAGAGCCACGTTGACTGCCGGTTGTCACTCGGCATCGGAAAACAGAACCGAACTCAGCACGAAAGGCACCCAGGCAGCCGGCAGCAAAACCTGCCTGTCTTGGACGCAGTTCCTGCGATTTCCACAACGTCGAAAACGTCGACATAGTTCCGCGTGGTTTCGCGTGAGCCCCGACTCCAGTAGACGGCCATCTTACCCAGTGTACATAGCGCTGCTGCCACTGCTCCGGAACTTCGCTGTTTCTAGCGGCTTCGTTTGCTCGTTTGATTAAATTAGTGATAAAAACGTCAATGCAACCGAAATTTTCTGGACGTTTGTACTAGAAGACGGAATTACAGGCGACCTTCACTGCCGCTGAAGCTCAATCAACTCAACAACATTTAATAAACAACGTGTGCGACGTGCTCGAAAAACGAAACCGAAAGAAGATGAGTCGGGAGGGCGAAAGCTTTTTCCCGTCTGCTTGGAGAAGGAGAAAAACTTCTCGTTCCTCCCTTCTTCTCGTGTCCGCTTGGGGGCGCGTAGGTAGAAGAGAGGAAGACGCGCCGTTGCTACCTTTTTCCTTATTTTTTTCTAGTATACGGTGCCACCGTATACTTGTTACGAACATTCCTTTTTCTTGCTACATTAGTTTATTCAGGCATTGGTTTTACGCACTGCACCGATCGCTTTAAAGAAGACGCTCAAAGTGTTTGCCTTTTAATGCGATGAATAATAATAATCCATCTTAAAAACCGGACACTGCTTGGAGGAGCATTTGTTATGGAACACTTGCACAGACAGTGACAATCCTGTGTTTTAAGTCATTGGAACTTGCCGTTTCGCTAGCATACACTTGGTCCTAGAGGCAATCACTCGCAGTGTAATCTTATTTTTTAAGATCTCGCAACTGTTTTAGCATCAGTAAGCGACGGGCGACAAATCTTTAATTAAAACATGCTAGCCAAAGTAAGAGACTACAAAAATTAACTAGTTGGTTTTTAATTAAGTAAATAACGAAGACTTTGTCTCTGCGTCCCTAAGCCCTCATCCATGGACAATGTAATCCTGAAGGAATCGTATCTCTATATCAAGTTCCATTTAGGCAAAATACTGTCACTTTTATGTAAAACAACTTGTATATTTTTAGCCTACAAAACGTCTAGATATATTGAATGAGTTTATCCTATCCCATACTCAATGGAGCCCCTTTACAATGCAAGATATTCGTGGCTTGAAGTATTTTTGTTTTGTCATTCGACATCTGTCATTCAACTGAGGCACTAGCTGGAGAACATCTGTCGCAGTTAGAGCCTCTATTGTTAAGGTAGTTGCTCACGTAATTATATTTTATAGCAAAAGAAATAAATTTTATTTTTACAGTCGTGAACATTTCTGATTTCAATCTTCGTTACTTAAACGATGGTGGTGCGGCCAAGAGCGTAGCCGAGAGGAGCCCGAGCCACGGTTCTGTAGGCCAGAGGGGCGACCTTGTGGGTGTATACGGCTGGGGCGGCGTGGAGAGCCTTGACAACAACTGGGGCTGGATGAACAGCCTTGACAACAACTGGCGCTGGATGAACAGCGTTCACGATAACTGGACCTGGGTGAACAGCCTTCACCACAACTGGAGCGGCCACCTCGACGGACGAGGAGTAAGTTGGTGCGTCGGCTGGGACGGAAGTCTTGGTGCCTGGCTCGTTGGTCTCAACGGTAGCCCGGAAACCGAGCGCGTCGGCAACGTAGTTGACGGTACGGGCGATGCCGTGAGCGTCCACGTAGCCGTAGGAGCCGACCTTGTTGTTGAACTCATCCCCAGTCTCCTGGCGGGTCAGGCGGGTTCCGAACTCGTCGACGTTGTCGTAGCCAAAGCTGTATGGCTGGGGTACATGCACCTTGGAAGAAGCAAATATTTATATAGTTAGGTTTTGTATGTTCAATAACGTAATAATAGTTTCTTTTGTGGGGCCGAAACTTCAATATATCTGTTATTCTTACAACAGTCACAACAAACACAAGATATGATTATAGTACTCGCACCGCGTTTCTTATGTTCCACTGTAATTCGTAGTATCTAGAGCGACGTAGGTGGCTCTAGATTGTCCGACTTGAAAAACCATGTCTTTGCGTTTAAATCGGGAACTATGACCACACCGACTCATGCATTTAATTAAATGTGAGATAATCTCTCCATTGTACCGATTATTTTTCGTTGACTCGTCAGGAGTGGCGAACATATTTCGGGCGTGTTTCCTTTCCAGCGCTATCCCACCTACATATATATATATAAATATATATATATATATTTTTTTTCTTCTTTTTTTAATAGAAAAATTGCAAACCTTCCTGACATTACACTGCAAAGTTGATGAATGCAGTTTTCAAAAAATGTATTCTGGAGAAAACATTTAGATAATAACCCCTTGTTTCCTGATGTAGACAGAGGTTTATGACTTGATGTATCATTCATTACCAAGTCAATTCTTCATTTGAGTCTTAATATTTTACTTTAGTTTTTTCCATGCGAATACATTTTTTATCCAGCATTGTACAAGCAAGAAAGGTGGCGCTGGGTAACAAAAAATTCATAACTGTATTTTCGAAGTTTTTGATGTCATTAGATGCCGCACTACACATCTCCGTCTTGCATAACGAAATACCTTACGGAGAAAAATGAATTAATTATATTTCTTCACAGATTTTAAATATTTACCATATTAATATTATGCTGTAAGGTAGTAAGATGTTCCACTTACATTCTCGACGAGTACTCCGCAAGCCACGTAGGCGAAGAGACAGCACACAAGAACCTAGGCAAAAAATAACAATACAGATCACTTAGACTAAATTGGTAGACACTACGTGATTGATGAACATGAGCGCCAATTGTGCTCATGCAGAACTTGTCAATATCGCACCGTGAGAAAGCTATATGTTGGCGTGGCACGAAATAAGTGGATACTTTTCGCAAATATATTAATAGCTACTTTAAGACCTTGACAAATTCGTCTCCAAATAAAATACGCGTTCACATTCGCAAACACTCGAGCTGATTTAGTGTTTTATGTTAATTCAACCAGGCTATGTTCATTTCATGCTTAGTTTGGACTACAGTACCTTGGAGAACATGGTGAAGAGTACTCCTCTGCTGTGAAGTAGAAGTGATACTGAACCGTTCACCGGAGTTGTTTTATATACTGGCCCTCTGCATTCCAGAAACGCCGAGCTGTCGTCAATCTCGTCAACCCATCACAGTAGGAATGTCTGGCTATCATCACCATCTGCATCTACGAGACCGGAGTACCTAGAGAGGAAATTATGAAACAGGTGTTTTTCTGACAATATTAGAAACCAGCTTTTTAAATTATTTTGAATTATTCGCACAAAATATGAAATCAAGATTTGCATTTGAAAACGTTACATTAATTCAGTTGATTATACTTTATGCATTTGGATGGTAGCAGCAGCAAAATGGCAACAAATATTACTGTCGTTTACGCCTCTCTTTAATACGAAATTAGAGCACAGCTCTTGGAGTATTTTGATTCAGATATTTGGTGGAAGAGGATTTAAGAGAGGAATATATATATATATATATATTTAAAGGGGCAGTTCAACGATTTTCAGACTTTGGCCAATTAACTGCGGAAATTAATCTGCGTCACATATAAAACCAGAAACAGAAATCCGCATTTTGTTGCGAGCTCTAGTTCTTATTTAAAAAAAAATGAAACAAATCGAAGGTCGAAGTGCCTCTCAAGCAGACATGTACCAATTACTCAAAAAAGGTAGTTAAGTTAAGTTACTGAGTATCGACGTCAAAAGTAATTTGAGTAGAGTAGAAATTACGCATTTGTACTAGTAATTGAGTGAACTACTAACTACTGTAAAAAAGTAGGGAGTTATTTTCGAAGTTACTTTTTATATTTTTCTGGTAGCAAAATGAACAGCAGTTTTGATCTGGGAAAAACACTGCGAGCCTATAATAAATGCAGTCATTTTATGGCTTTCGGTTTCACCAAAATTGTTCATTCGTTCGCAGAAGCAATTGACTTTCAAAATTCTTATTGGAGAGTTTTTCCCTTTTTCTCCTGAAGACGTCCCCAGCCAAGCTAGAAAGACGTTCCACCGACGCGCTGGATGGAACGGCAGCGTTGAATTTCAGAAACATACTGTGCAAGGTCGAGTAAGCGAGTGTCGGCGTCTTCTGTGTCCATGACAAAACATTTGAGGTTTGTCTCGGCTAGAGGGTCTTTTATAACAAACTCTCCCCCTTGTTTGTTCGCCAAGTTGAGATAGTTATGACTAAGCCCTGAGCGAGTGCACTTGACCGTCAAGGGATCAAGTCGCGCCACGACGAGGAGATCATCCGGACTGCGCGTCTCGTTGCAGTGCTAGTGCTACGCTACTGAAAAAAAAAAAATTGTTTTGGCTTAACAGAAGATGAAACGAAGTATATTTCGCCGCTGCTGCCGAGTTCAACAAAAGGAACTCCCAAGGGTGACTCGCAATCCTCGCCGGCGACTACGGTGTCCTGACGCGCCTGACGCGCCTGACAAGTAAATCGTTTTCAACAGAGAGGTCTCCCAGGCGTGGAAGTTCGGAAGGACGCGAAAGATTACGTGAACAAGCATCGTCGCTCGTACAGTTGCAGCTGGAAACAGGAACCTGCTCCCATGAACGGATTATCCGAGTCTGTGTTTGTGCGCGGGGGAGTCTGGCTTTGCAAGGGAGTATGCGCTGACGACGAGGCCACCATGGCAACAGGCGCCTAGCTGCAAGGTCATTCCAGTGGTGCCTCCCATGGAACGCCTAAACCGCTCGAGTCAGAACTCACTAAAGGCAGACAACAAGAAAACAACAACATCCTTCGGAGTTTCTCCGACTTTCACCCCCCCTCCACCCCCGTCTTTGCTTGCACGGTTGCAGCTGGAGGCGCGGCACCTGCGTGCATTAACGGATTAGGTCAATGCTCGACCAAGGCTTGTTTAGCATCTCTGCCTGTGTTCGTGCACACCGGTGTTGTGCTTTGGCTGCTCGTCGCCACCTTGGCCCAAGGACGCCTGTGATGCAGTTTCTACGGCTGCCGAGTGCGTGGAAACGGAACGTGAGGGGGCCCCTTGATCGGGAATGCCACAGCATCTGCCAGCGTCTTATTTATTTCTGCGCTCAAACTTTTGTGATGAACAAATTAGCACTAGATTTCTAAAGTAGTTAATAATTTGAGTAGAAGTTACCTGAAAAATGTAGTTAAAATAAATTACTAATTACCCAAATAAAGTTGTAATTGAAAGTTACCAAGTTACTCAGAAAAGTAGTTAAACTACAGTAGTTTGAGTAGAGTAGTTGAACTACGTCCAAGTCTGCTCTCAAGTCTCCACGCCGACTTTCGAGTGACGTTCTCTTGGGGTTCACGTGGTCGGCCCTCTCTTCAGAGACCCCGGCCGCTTCCTCCGCGAATGTCGGCTTTTAAAGGATTAGCCTCGCCGAAGGTCGCGGCGAGCGATATGGACACAAAGGACGGTTCGCCACGGGGCTGACGGCGAGTGTTGCAGCGGAGGAGGACAGGTTTTGTTGACTTCCGCTTACCCCCAGAGACGTCGCCATTTTAGTTCACGTAGCCGCCACAGGCGGCTGCAGGTTGGCAAATAATTAGTTCTTTGCCTTGCGATTACACAGCAGAATAGCAGTTTTTCAAGGAAAGGTGAGGCGTTTTTCGTCACTTGGGCTCGTATAAACAATATAAAAAATAAAACTGGCAATTCTTTCAACATTAAAACCGTCGCACTGCCCCTTTAATTTATTTGCTTTAGTTTTTTTAAGGATATACTAGAAATCATGAGGGCGGTACGGTGAGGCCCCCATAATACAACGCGCGCGGTGCTTGTACAGGGTGCGGCCGTAAAAACTTTCACATTTGGCACGCCTAAACGAAGTCGAATTTCAAACGTACATACCTGAAATTGGGCACACGAACGTAGTTTATTTCAAAGTTTTTTGCCTATTTATTTCAGATGTCAACTCGGGAGTAACGAATTATTAGAAAGATAACGAAAATGGTGGACGTGCATTTCCTATGGCCTATACTCGCCCGTTCGCCGTCTGCTATCTGGTTCGCTACGCCGCTCTCAGGTGGCGCAGTAAACGCAAAAACGCGGGAAACGCCGCACGAAAGGCTTTCGTCGGGCAAGATAATCGCAATAAAAAGTAATTTTAACAAAATATATGAACGATTATACCCTTTTACTTGAAATTTAGAAACTGGGGGACGCCCTCGTTTAATAAAAATATATTCTAAAGCAGACGAACGTGTGTCTTCCTTTGTCGTCTGCTTATCTGTTGACGGGTCCGTTCCCCGTGAAAGCTCAACTTTGGAATCAACAGTGCCGCTGCTGAGGTATATTGATTACTCCCATTTATTGTTTTTGTTACACTATCTGCTGCAGTTATTATCAAAATATTATCCGCGCCACTCTGCGGTGCCGCAATACTCGGCAAATGAAGGTGCCCATGCAGTAAAGTGCTACGTGGAGCGAAACTCGGTGGCCACAGCACAACGAAAATTTCGCACTGCATTTCATAAACGCCCGCCTTCACGCCCGACAATTTTTGGTCTTGGGCGGATCGTCTTGCGAGCGGAGAAGACTTTAAAAAGAAGAATCCTGTCAGTGAACGTGAGAGCCTGCTGAAAAATGAGAAGCTCATTGAAGCGGCGCTTGCTGCCTTCGACTGCGACCCGAAATTGTCAACGAGACCAGCAGCCAGGTTGTTTAGAATTTCAAAAAAAAAAAAAGCGTACAACGGATTCTGCGGGAAAATAATTTGCGCCCGTACAGGATGCAAGTTGTCCAAGCCCTGCACGACGGCGACAACGTACGACGTTAAGAATTTGGCAAGGTGGAGTTGTTGCAAATTAAGAGCAACCCGGGGCACCTGCAATTTCTTTTATTTATTGACGAAGCAAACTTTTACCTTGATGGACATGTGAACCGCCAGAACAGCAGGATATGGGCTCGCGATAACCCTCATGCCGTGGACGAACGGCATCTCCATTTACCGAAGGTGACTGTGGAGTGGGATTTGGCGTGAAGGCGTAGTGGGCCCCTTTTTTTTTCGATGGCACCGTTAACGCAGATGCCAACTTAGACATGCTGAAAACGGAAATCCTCCCTGAGCTTGGAAGGTACCACATGGCAAAAAAAAAAAAAACTGTATTCTCATGCATGGCTCAATAACACGTTCCCTCGGCGGTGGATGGGTCGGGGATCAGACTATATGGACTGGCCTCCACGATCCCACGACTTAAATATGTGCGACTTTTCCGTATGGGGATTTATAAAAGGACTTGTCTACAGTAAGAGGATCCCCAGCATGAAAGAGCTGAAAGAAAAAATTGAGAGCGCGTTCCTCGAGATCGACGATGGGATGCGCGAAAGGGCTTTCCTGGCGTACGAAGCTCGACTTCGGCATTGCGTGTCTGTGAACGGCGGGCACATCGAATTGGCCGAACTCTAGTCGTTTAAAGGGCCACTGCAGCATCAACATCATTTCAAGACGCCGTGACAGGAGAGTATAAGAAGATGTATTTTTCAAGAATAAACAATTGAATGAACGCACAACTTTCACTCCCTGACGGAATTTAAACTATTAGTTTCCCTCTTACTTTTGTCTCTCATGCTGCTCGCGGCACGCGGAGAGCAAAGTAGAGGCTGCTGATAAAGGTACCAATGGGAAACCAGCAAAACGACGACTAGCTTTCTCAAATACATGCCATTTTATCACCGGGCCGCCGAAATGACTCGAGCGCCGTAAATATTGCTCCAATTAATATGATTTTTTTTTTCTTTTTACAAATATGTCTTGCGACATGTGTGTTAATTATACCCAAACTGTATGAAAAACAAATATTACTTTATGAGTTACAGTGGCCCAGTAAAAATCAGAATGAAATGATAACTCAAAACAAACTTTTCTGCAACGGTGGCAGCACCACTTGCTATTCAGGCTGTCAATAAATTATCTCGACGCATCATAGTATCTTCTTGCTTGCATGGCCATCTGTCAAAACTTGACTTGAAACAGGTAATTTCAACAATGGTTCATATATTTCGTTAAAATCACTTTTTATAGCGATCATCTTGCCCGTCGCAGCCTTTCGTGCGGAGTTTCCCGCGGATGGATGGATGGATGAATACGGCTGAGCCCTTTGGATCGGGCGGTAGCTTACGCCACCTAGCCATGTTGTCTTACCCTTTAAGCTTAGAATATTTAAATGTGAAAACTATATTCATTCCGTACTGAAAAGAAAGTGAGGCTATAAATCCCCCTTGCCATCAGTAAATAAGAAAATGCCTAGTTTTCTCTCGCTTTCTGCCACCATTCACTTAATCTTTGCTTGGTAATCTCTACTGTCTTGAAATCCACTTTTCCTTCGCTGTCTCTAAAGCCCATTGACCTTATTAATTCTATGTTGTCTTCGGTATGCATAGGGTGAAGCCCTTTACAGTAGAGTATCAAGTGCTCAGCCGTGTCGTCCTCCTCTCCACAAGCAGCGCACACTGTGTTCATTTCCTGGTACTTCGCTCTGTATGTTCTGGTTCGCAAAACACCTGTCCTTGCCTCAAACAACAATGAGCTTCCCCTAGAATTGTCATAAATGCTTTCTTTGGCAATAACTGTTTTGTTTAATCTATAGCCTTCCAGAGCCTTCTTTGTCTGCATTCCCTCTAGCCACCGATCTCTTTCTGTGGCCTTAACTTTCTTCTTAACTGAGACCTGCTCTTCCGTAACCCCACTATAGCCTAAAAACTTTCCTCTTAATTTCCTAGTGCGCTGTCTCCATTTTGTGTCTATACTCCTCATGTATAAATAGCTGAAAACCTTTCGTGCCCATTGCTCCCCACCCATTTCCCTCAACCGATCCTCAAATTCTATCTTGCTCACACCTTCCCTGCCCTCAAATGACGCCCATCCCATGTCTCCTTGTACTCCCTGGTTTGGTGTTTTGCAATGTGACCCCAAAGCCAGCCTACCTACTCCACGCTGTTTTATTTCTAGTCTTGCATGCACTTCGGATTTCATGCATAGCACTGCGTTTCCAAAAGTCAAGCCAGGCACCATGACCCCTTTCCAAATCTCTCTCACCACCTCATACCTGTTGTAATTCCAAAGTGCTCTATTTTTCATTACAGCCGCATTTCTGTTGCCCTTACCTATTATATACTTTTCATGCTCACTGAGATATTCTGCACCACCACATATCTATGCTCCTAGATACTTGTATTTACTAGCTCTCTCAACTGTAATATTCTGTATCTTCAGTCTCTCAACATCATCATTGTTAAAAATCATGACTGCTGATTTTTCACTACTGAATTCTAAACCTAATTCCTCTCCTTCCCTACCACAGATGCTCAATAATTCCTGCAAATCTATCCTGTTGTTAGCCATTAGTACGATATCATCCGCATATATCAGTCCCGGTAAGGATTGCTGAATTGTTTGGCCTAGCTTACTGTACGAAAGGTCAAATCCAAGCCCACTCTTCTCTAGTCTATCCTCCAATCCTCTCAGATACAACAAAAACAGCAAAGGCGATAACGGGCACCCCTGCCTAAGGCCTCGTCCTATCTCTATTTTCCCCGTTGCCTTTCCTTCCCATGTTATAATCACCTTATTATCTTTGTAAATGTTCCTTAATATTGCTGTTAGTCCTTCATCTAGGTTTAAGCTCTCCACTATGTCCCACAGAGTTTTTTGGTTCACATTGTCATAGGCACCCTTGATATCCAGAAATGCCAGCCAGAGCTGTCTGTTTTTGCGTTTAGTGCGCCACCTGGGAGCGGCGTCGCGAACCAGATAGCAGACTGCGAACGGGCGAGTATAGGCCATAGGAAATGCACGTCTGCCATTTTTGTTATTTTTCTAATAATTCGCTTCTTCCGAGTTGACGTCTGAAAAAAATAGGTAAAAAACTTTGGAATAAACGACGTTCGTGTGCCCAATTTCAGGTATGTACGTTTGAAATTCGATTTTTACTAGCTGTGCAAAATGTGAAAGTCTTTACGGCCGCACCCTGTATGTTTTAACGTAGAGGTTCTCTAGTTAGTTGCTCCGGATCTCATGAAGCAACATTTCGCGAAGCCGTGACCTTTGACGACACATGACGTCACAGTTTCCCCGCAATGTTTAGCGGGGAAAATTACGTGATATGACTTCGTGCCACGTAATCTACTGGGTGATTCAAGGGGCGGCCAGGCTCTTTAAATCGACCGCAAAATTCAGTTTCTTAAGGGGGATTCAACCGCTTGTCACTCAATGGGCAAATTTCGATACACAAACCTGAGTTTCAGGAATGCACGATAGTATTCATTCTTTCGGGGGTTACTTATGATAACGTAATGAAGGTTGTACGACCCTTAGTTTTTTTCTTTTAGAGTGCTGTAGATTTTTAATAAAATCCAGAAATATGACCGTTTTGACTGTTTTTAGTGCGTTTTGAGGCGTTTTTGAAAATACAATTATTTAGAAGACAGACGTGACAAAACGATTGGCCGTACGTACTAGGGGTGCCTTTAATCTTAATTATAAGACCATGAAGAGAAAGCGAAATATTGTTGTATTTGCGTATTTGTGTAAATACAATCACCCTGTTAATTTTAATTCCAACTTGTTAAACGAGATGACGACACTAGTACTAAATGCCTCAAACCGGAGATTTTCTTGCCGTTGCTGTTGTTGCTTTTCTCTCGAACACGAATTCGACCGCGATGTCTCGTTGCTCGTGGATCGGTAGCACGTGTAGCGAAAGCTCGCGCTGTAAAGCTCACTGGCTCACTGGTCGTGGATTCAATCCACCGCCTCTGCCCGTTTCAATCTGGATGAGAATCGTACCGGCGTGCTGTCATGTATCACTATTGCGTGATGCACGTTAAAGTCGTCAGACAAGCAGCGGTATACTGCACTGTCTTTCATCTCCAACGAAGACACCAGATGCCCTCAGAGCTGACTAACTTCCCGCTGTATAAACATAGACACAACAGAATTACAATTGATGGCTCCGTTGGTCGGCACTTTTTGAACGTTGCAAAGAAGTGTAACTAGTCATCAGCAGACACCTAGTGAAAGGCCTGATAAGACTCTGAAGGCGATACTTTTGTTGATTCTATTTGTTTGTATGTGCTATGTTAGCACACACCCTAAGATCGTGCAGGGTTGAACAGAGATATCCTAATATGTAGGGTGGTTCAATGTCCCTCTGCTTAGGGTGATGCCACCCTTTGTAGTACCCGATGCCGAATGCACGCGAAAACAAAATTTCGCCAAAGCACAGACAGTGCCACAAACGCGTGCCGAGACACGCTCTTTCACGCGCTTCTGACAAAAAAAAAATAAAAAGAAAAGTGTGGACAAAATGGCCAGGCCAGATGTTTCCACCCTAAGCAAAGCGCACATGAAGGCACCCTACTAATATGTATTTGGAAATAAAAAAAAATAGTTGAATGAGTTGCAAAAAGGCTAAAATACTTATTCCGAACAACATTTATTTTATGAAACATTATTTGAGATATTTTCATTCTGTAGACCTTGTTTGGTAGCTAGTGGATATGAAAAAAAAAAAAGAAGCATGATTTTTTAATATTTTGAACAATTACAATATATTTTCTTAACCAACAAACAGGTGCTTACTCTGAGATACAAAATGAATTTTGGCGTTAGCGTTTTGGCGCCCGAAACAATTTTTTTTTGTAAATTTAACACCTCCCGTTTTGCGGATTACTAAGAAAACTAAACGGGCCATCAATAGGTAGAAAATACGTTTCTATCTAAGGTGAGGCGTACGTTTCTTTTTTCTTCTCTTCACCTTTCTAGTTTTTAGGAAAAATCAAATGAACCTCTAAATAACTTTAGTGTATTCATAAGTAACCTCCGGAGTTCACTATGCTATTGTCTGTTATGAACACCTCTTTCAACAGTGACCTTATACTTGGGCCACACGGGCAACTCGAATGCCATTTACAACGAATAACATTCGTGTGATCAACGAATCGGCTCGCAATCTGCCGCGCTTGGAACGCCCCACGCTCGGAGTGTCGCGCGCTGAATGGCCGATCGGTCAAATGTCATTCGTTGTAAATGGCATTCGAGTTGCCCGTGTGGCCCAAGTATACCATGTCCCGGTGGAATGAAGCGGTGCTATCTTACCTGTCAGGAAACAAATTGGGGTGAGTGAATGTTTATACAGCCAAGAACATAGTCTGCCTCAACGGGCGACTTGTCTCCCAGCTGTAGGTGAGCAATTTAGCCAGTGCAGTATAACCGGTAGCCTGGGGTCTTTAACGTGCATCACGCAATAGTGATACACGACCGCACGCCGGTACGATGCCCATCCAGATCGAAACGGGCAGGGATGGGGATTGAACCCAGGACCCCTGGGTTATACAGCGCGAGCTTTCGCTTCATGTGCTCCGAGCTGGTGTGCTCTAGCCCACTCGGCCACCGATCCTTTTTTTTTTCTTTATTTCACTTGACCACCGATCCCTTTTTATCTGTCTGGACCACCGTGGTCTGGTCGACTTTAGTCTGGACTAAAGCCCTTCGATGTGTTTGCGTTTGTCTTGCAAGTGGCGTCAAATGCGCCAGTGCACGAGGCCCGTGTCTCGAGCGGCCCTTTGGAAGCAGTTGTCGGTGCAGTACTGAAGGGGGGATCGGTGGCCCAGACGGTGGCCGAGTGGGCTATCGCACACCAGCTCGGAGCACGGGGAGCGAAAGCTCGCGCTGCAGAACCCAGGGATCCTGGGCTCAATCCCCGCCCCTGCCCGTTTCGATCTGGATGAGCATCGTCCCGGCGTGCGGTCGTGTACCACTACTGCGTGGTGCACGTTAAAGACCCCAGGCTAGCGGGTGTACTGCACTGGCTAAATTTCTCATCTACAGCTGGGAGACACGTCGCCCGTTGAGGCAGACCAAGTTCTAGGCTGTATAAACATACACACAACCCAATTATTATTATTAGTACTAAAATGAGCGGCCCTTTGCAGCAAACGGAAGCGGAGCACCGGCTCCTCGCACGTGTCTTGCGCGTTTTCACAACAGTGGTTGGCGGTACTTGTAAGCGTGAATTTTATCAAATGAATTCAGTCTGCACTTGCCGGAAGCGCCTTCAACTTATGGAATTAACGAGGATAACTCGAGTGCAACATGGCTTTGTGTATTTGAGTGGTTCTTTTTCGCTGACAGGCAGACAGACGGAAAGTGTCCTTTCTTACCATATACCCGTTGCCAATCTTGTCAGCTGCTGTGCGCTTGGCGCTGGATTGGGAAAGAGTAGTAGAGCCGCGCCACTTGCTTGGACAGAGAACTCCTATACTCCGTTTCACCTGATGTTGTACCACATGAGAAGGCTAAAAGCGCGAGCTCATAGCGTTGGGAGCTGCTCTTAACGCACGAGTGCTTGTGCCGCCGAGATGTGCCCTATAAAGCAAGGAGCTCACGCTTGTAGCCATTCCTGCGGTACATCATAAGGTGAAACAGAAAAGGGTCAGTTCACGGGTGGGAAAAGGTTGCTTCTTGTTGCTTTTGACTTAGGAAGCTCATGTAATATTGCTTTGCTCTGTCGTGAAGCGTTTAAACACTTGTGGAGGGCGTAAAAGCGTTTCTTGTGATTTCAGATAAATTTTCAGATAACTGGCAGCCATGATTTTAGGCCACAATATGGACAAGTGTCGTTACCCTGAAGCGTAGCTTATTTAGTGGCACTAGGAAAAATCATGGCGGAACAGCGCAGCACTGAGCTATATTTCAGACGCCATGTTCTTCTATATATAGTGCCACTAAATAATCTACGCTTCAGAGTAACGACACTTGTTCATATTGTGGCTTAAAATCATGGTTGCCAGTTATCTGTACATTTATCTGAAATCACAGGAAACGCTTTTCAGTCCGTCACAAATGTTTAAACTGTTCGCGACAGAGCAAAGGAATATTATATGAGCTTCCTAACACCGAATCTAAGGCTGAGGAAGTCGCCCTTTTGAATCATGACGATCGGCAGTTGCGTCTCTGCACAAGCACCAAAATGCCGGCGCCCACAACAATGTTGGGGAACAGAGTGCCGATACTCTAAGCGCAGCTCATTTAGTGGCTCTAGTTCTTGTTCTTCCCAGAAGTGGCGCGCGGCACGTGTCTCGAGCATTTCCACAAAAATGATTGGCGCCACTTTTCCCAGGATAGATGGGCTTTGCTCCACACAACCTGGGAGCGGGTTTGCAAACCAGAATTCAGACGAAAAGCAGGCCAATATAGGACATAAGAAGTGCAAAACTGCCACTTTATTTCTTTTTTGTTTTCTAGCTTTAAAT
Source organism: Ixodes persulcatus (assembly GCA_013358835.2). Lineage (NCBI taxonomy): Eukaryota > Metazoa > Arthropoda > Arachnida > Ixodida > Ixodidae > Ixodes > Ixodes persulcatus. Next base: position 17,084 of record JABSTQ010007347.1, read on the forward strand.
TAGGCTCAATTGTGTTTTTGGTTTTTGCGAAACAACGTTTGCGTGTTAAATGTGGTGGTCCAAACGGCCGCAACGCCGCACCTTGTGCTTTCGATAATTTCGAACGCGTGGATGGAACTTCGAATTCATTCGGAAATCAGAGCTTATTCTACGTTTTGTAAGCCACTGCAATCTACGTATGTACTGGCTCGTATCTCTCGCCGCCTCTTGGCCGCTTCCTCCAGGGGTGGACGCAGAGCGAAGAAGATCTAGCTCGTGGTCGGCGGTGAACAGCCCATGGCCCGAGCCCACCCCGAGCGCCCGACCTGCATGCGCAGCTGCGAACATGCAACTCGTTTGTTCCGGACATATTCTGCGCCATCTATGAGGAAAAGGGTACAAATAAATAGCGGTTGAATCCCCCTTAACCTTTGGCGCTACGACTTCGTGCAGCGTTGCCCACAGATGGTGCATTTTTTTTTGTAAAATTTGCAAAGAGCGAACTTACCTGAGGAAAAAGTAAAGAAAGAAAAAGGCTTAGCTCCTATGGAAACGCAGCGACGCCACCGGTCTTCAAACAACACGGCGCCGCTTCGCACGGGAGACAAGAGATGGCGCAAGCGGTCGCGACGCCAACTGCCGCCAACGAACGAGCATACGACGCCGAGAGCCGGCGTCTTTAGCAGACTAGGAACTGCAGTTCCTTGTTGTTACCGTGCCTGTTTTTGTTTCTGCGACTGTCGCCGCCTGCGGCGCGCGCGCTGCTTTTGAGTCGAAAAGATCGTCTGCTAAAGACGTCGGCTCTCGGCGCCGTATGCTCGTTCGTTGGCGGCGTTCGTTGGGCCATCTCTTCTTTCCCGTGCGAAACGGCGCCGTGTTGTTTGAAGACCGGTGGCGTCGCTGCGTTTCCATAGGAGCTAAGCCTTTTTCTTTCTTTACTTTTTCCTCAGGTAAATTCGCTCTTTGCAAATTTTACAAAAAAAAAAAAATGCACCATCTGTGGGCAACGCTGCACAAAGTCGTAGCGCCATAGGTTAAGAAACCGAATTTTGCGGTCGATTTAAAGAGCCTGGCCGCCCCTTGAATCACCCTGTATACACAAATTCAGTTCCCCCTCTAGATTTAGGACTACAATTGACGTCAGGTGACAGAAAGGCGAATTCAGTTTATGCTCTATATTTTTTCAGAGAAATGTCACTTGACTTTACGTCGCAGTTCCCACGCAATATTTAGCGGGAAAAATTGACATCACGCGACCTCAACACCAATTAAGTTTCTTCACTAAAGTTAGCTGGAAAAATGATGTCACGTAACTTCAAATCACGTAAAATTGACGTCACATATCACCTCAACACGAATTCAGTTTTACTGCTAAATTTAGCGGGGAATTGAATTGGTGTTTACGGCCGTGACGTCCCATAATGCAACGCGCGTTGTTACACCGATGCCAACGCCGGCACCGGCACCGACGCCGCTAAACGTGGGAACGTGCGCCTAAAGGCTACGTTATACTCGGACGTAGAGCGCAGCAAACGTAGCGTAGCGCAGAACATAGGCCTTTGATTGGTCAGTGAGTGGGAACTCGACATTTGCAACCAATTAGTATTGGTATCCGCTGCGCTACGCCACGTTTGCTACGCTCGACTTTGGAACTTAACAGAGCCTCAAGAGCTGCGCTCTAAAAAAGCAATAATTGGGGGTTTTACATACAAGACCAATGAAGGGCATCTGGCACGTCCCAGTAAATTACTGAAAATTAATATCGGTCATTAGTGAAACATCTAAGGCCTCATTCACACAGCCGTTTTTTCTCCCGGCCCGGCGAAAGCGCCGGGCAGCTTTTTCGCCGGGGGAGACGGTGTTGGGACCGGTTTCCAAGCGAAATCTGGCCGCCGGACCCGAAATGGGCCGAGCGAGGATGTTCAACGTCCCCGGCACCGGCGGGAGACCGGGAAGCGCCGGGGACGCCGGCGCCCCGCCCCGTCGAGGGACGGCCAATCACAAAATAAGAAACTTTTGCTGAATCTGTCGGATTCTCAAAAGTTGGGTGACCATGGGCACAGCCGCGAGAGGGAGAATTGACCGTGCTGTGCCCTCTTTCCGGGAAAAAGCGAGGCCAGCGAGACGACGGGCGCGTTGTGTGATGTTTACGGCTCTTGAACTACGGGCATACCGAGATTTGGATTTACCGCTAAGCTGCTGGTCGAAATGGTGAGACCACATCGGTTCCTTTGCGATAGCGATAGACGTAAATGCGATTCTAAGGAAGAACAGCCGAAGAAAGAAAATACGGTCGTCGATCATCGGGGACGAAATGTGGCGTAAGGAGTGATTAATGTGAAACGTCCTCGCGGTGGGTGTTGTCGTTTTTGTTTCGAAACGTGGAGACAAATAAAATGTTTTCAAACATGCAAGATCGTTACCGGCGACCCGAACGCAAGCTCCAAGGAACAAAACAGTTGTGGCTGTGCACATTGACACCGATCGTCCGCTACCTTTGGTGGTCGACGCCGCCTCAAAGCAGTCACAAATAAAGGATTACAAGATTGGTAGAGACCGGGGGAAGCGTGAAATTACGCACGTAATTAATAGGTTATGCAGTCTTGCGGAATACAAAAGTTAGACGCAGAATTTGAAAGGGGCAGAAAGGTTTCTAAGCTAGGTGGCGCAAGCTACTACCAAATATAAGGGGGCACAGCCGCTAGCATTTACCTATTCACATAGCCACCGCCGGCAGTTCCGCCGCGACTGGTTCGAACACTCCTCCGTCCCCGCACCGTCCCGTTTTCGGCACGGCGCCCACGGCGCTTTCGCCGGGACGGGGCGAGACGCCGGCTGTGTGAATGAGGCCTAACACGCTACCGAAATATTGGGTGCGCGGCGAGTTCTTTACAAAAAGCCTCAGTCTGGTTGCGAACACCTTGGCCGGGATTTGACCCAGGCAACTGTAGAAGTGTTGGCCGCCGCTTTACACCCGGGCCACCGAGACCGCACGTTAACACCAATAATAAATGGATTCGCATTCATAGTTATTTTTAGATCTTATTGTAACGTAGTCTAGGATTGCATATATCAAACCAATATTGTATATTTCAGTATAACATACAAAGTAAAATGTATTATAGTCAATTTTAGCGTAATTTTGTCTTGAACTGAACTCCACACTAGGCGTGGTATAGTGTACTGTATCATACGACAGTAAAGAGTATAGAAGAGTATATGTTTTATCGAGTAGTATGATATAGCGCAGAATAATATGTTGAATTAGTCGAAATATGATGATGAATTAAACGTACTCATCTAACGGAATAAATGTTACTAAGCCGCCGAATGACAAAATCTTCGACGGCACAGGGAGTATTATAAATCTTCTGATGACCGACGCCGAAAAAAAAAAATTTGGTTTTCGGCGGCTTCGTAATATTTATTTCATCTGATCTGCAGTGTTTATACATGTGCATATTTTGACTCTTTCGTCCTTATCACCCACTAGGTAAGATGATAAAAACGGCCCGTCGCACGGCGTAATGTTTAGAGTAGAGACGCTTTACAGGCACCCCAGATTACAGCCGCCATTGCTAACCTTCCCTTGTATTACCAATATGCCGATCCACTGACGAATGGGTTGACGAGCTTCCACAAAGGCCAATGCTGGGGAGAAGCACGCAGTGGAATCTACAATGGCAATAAACTGTCCTGCTGCGTTAATGATGAAGTGAAGTGAACGGATAATGAGGGAGCAAAACTGAAGGTCGGTTAAGGTGGCGCCCGTGCACGCTCCTGCAACGCGTCTATACTGAGTGGACGCAGTGCGTCTCGTCCCGACCCTTCCTTCCTTCCTCAGGGATCTTATCCTAACCTTTTATCTGCATATAAACTTCATGACATATTGAGGTTTACTTCCTTCATTTGCTCAGGGTGGCTGGCGAGCAGGCACTCACGCTTAGAGGCCCTTACCTTCCTGCCTAGCCTTGCGAGCATCCCAGTGCACCTTGCTTCCCAAATAAGGATTATTATAATTATTATTTATTATTTATTTTTAATAATTATTATTATTATTAATATTATTATCATTATTATAGACCATCTTTTCTTACACGACCGATTGTTGCAATCGGAAGAATTCCAATATTTGTTCAAGACTTATAGTGTACTAAAAAGCTTGATGTAGAGTGATAACATTGCGAGTCTTTGTCTATGAGGCTATGGAACCCTAAGTGATTTTTTATTTTAATTGCCGTTTACACACCTATTTTTGGTATTCCTTTAGGTTTTTATAACTCAGGGATACACTTTGCGGTTTTACGTCTGTCGACTTCTGTTTAGTGGGTGATTTCAACATTGATACGCTTCAACCCGCCAAGTCTTCTGTTTTTGACTATCTCAATCATTTAGCGCACTTTCCTGCACGGTATTTGAGTCTGCTCCTCACGTGATCCTATCTCGGCGAATAGAGGCGCGGCGGCGCGTGGAAAACAGACGCGTAACTCTGGCTCCTGTAGGGATCCAGAGTTGCGCGTCTGAACTCTAGTATGTATAGTATGTAGTATACTCTCATATGTAGTATACATGAACTCTAGTTCCACTTCGCGGCGACAGTATGCGGCTAGTCAACACAAAACTATTGCTATTGTGTTCCAAAAAATTCATTACAAAAATATTGTCGTTTCTTACGAACGATGTCACTTCTCTTTTGTAAACTGCGTTGGGCTTATGGTGTTTCTTTTCTTATTTTGTTATATGATGACTGCGAGTGGAAAATTGTGTAATTATGTTGTTATGAATTCACGCACCTCGTATCGGTACGCCCCTTGGCGGCGCAGCGATACGAGGTGCTTGAGGTTCTTCCCGCATGCGTTTTAATGGGCGGAAAGCGAACAAGGATTTCGAAATAAGGACTTAAGGCAGAGGGCCGCTTTTCTCCAGCGCCTTATAAATTTACGAGCCTTACACGAAAAGCATGTTTTTAAACCGGAGTATAGAGTTAGTTTTTTTTTTTTTTTTTTTTTACAACAATGTGGGGGTTAAGTTGCCGAATTTTTTCTAGCGCCCACCAGATGGTAATGTTTCTGCCTTTTTTGAATTTTTTGAAATATTTTTGGAGTATGTAAATGAAAATCACTATAACGTCATTTGCGGCGGTGATTTTAATATCGACATGTTTTCGGATAGTGTCTCGCAGAGAGAAATGGAGAGTCTTATTAGTATGAATGGGTGTGTCAATACAATTACAAACCCCACAAGAGTCACTTTACACTCCACAACTGTTTTAGACTTATTTATTACGAACTTTCATATAGATCAAATAAGGAGCGGAGTACTTAGTTGTAACCTGAGTGACCATCTTCCAATATTTATATGCGTTAAAGTTCATGTGTCTCGAAAGACGGTAGAGAATCAACCAATTGTTTTTCAAAATATAGATATAAACAGCCTCGAGGCCTTTAGACGGGACATCGCATCTACCATTTGGAATACAATTCTTTTCGAAGATACTGCCGATGGTGCTTATAACGTATTTCTTGAGCAAATTCTTAAGCTATATAAGCATCACTTCCCATATAAAATTAAGAATATATCAAAAAAGATCCGTAAACCGTGGGTAACTTTCGATTTAGTTCGTAAAATTCGTAAGAAAGACATACTTTATAAACGCTTTCTTAAAACGCGTGACCCCGATGCACTTAAAACATTCAAAACCTATCGTAACTGCTTAACTAAAGACCTAAGAAATGCAAAAAAAAGTTATTACTCCTCTCTTTTTTCTTCCGCGAATGGACGCACTGACGTAATGTGGAAGCACATAGGTTCTTTGGTGAAAGGTGCTCCTTCGTTGAACAGCTTCCTAATCTGTTTAACGACCATTTTGTAAATATAGCTGTCCATACCGATGGTACCGACGCTTGCAGATACATGTGCCATAGAAACTGTAGCTCAATTTTTTTGGAACCAACTACTGCCTCAGAAATAATTAACGTGATTATGCACTTAAAAAATAGTAGTAGCTGCGACGCTGATGGTATGCAGATACGCCCAATTAAGTATGTTGTTGATATAATTGCCCCTGTTTTAAATCATATTTTTAATCTCTCCTTAGCGTCTGGTGTATTTCCAAGAAGGATGCAAGTAGCGAAAGTAACCGTTCTGTATAAAAAAGGTGATAAGAATGAGTTGGGGAACTACAGGCCCATTTCTATACTGCCCGTTTTTTCTAAAGCGCTAGAAAAAATAATTCATCGCCGTCTGGTGGACTTTTCAAATAAACATGACCTTGTTACTTCTTCGCAGTTTGGTTTTAGAAATAATTGCTCAACTGAAACAGCCTTACTTAGTCAAAGAGAATTTATATTAAAAAACTTTGAAAAGAAAAACTTGGTTCTCGGAGTGTTTTTAGACTTTACCAAGGCGTTCGACTGTATTAGTCATAAGGTCCTATTTAAAAAACTTGAAGTTTACGGTATCCGTGGGCAGGCGCTACTACTTCTGCAATCTTATCTAGAGCATCGACAGCAATATGTATCCATCAATGGTAATTCCTCCACTATTAAGCCTATTACGTCAGGCGTTCCACAGGGTAGTGTGCTAGGGCCATTCCTTTTTAACATGTACATAAATGATATAATTAACGTCAATAAGGAGGCAAAATTTGTAATGTATGCTGATGATGCAAGCATATTTTTTTCCTCCGAAACCGCTGATGAGCTAATCGATATGGCCAACTTAACTTTGTCTAGAATTAAATCTTGGGGTGATAGTAACTCGTTGACAGTAAATAGTAGTAAAACAAAAGCTGTTATTTTTCGTCCAAAAAATAAACCTGTGGTGGTGTCTAAGCTTCTCTGTTTTAATTCGTCTCGAATTGAAATAGTCAGTTGTTTTAAAACTCTCGGAGTATTTTTTAGTGAAAATATGTCCTGGGATAGCCATATAAACTATATTATTCCAAACTTAGCTCGCGTGGTAGGAATTGTGAATCGCTACCGTTACATATTGCCAACGAATGTGAAACTCTTGATCTATAACTCCTTGTTTTACTCCCACTTAGCCTACTGCTACCTCGTTTGGGGTACATCAACATTAACTAATATTGAAAAATTGTTCATACTACAAAAGAAAATACTCAGAGGTATAGGTAATGTACCTTTTGATTTTCACACTGCTGAATTATTTAAAACCTATAGGATAATTGATGTTCACAAATTGTATTCATATCGACTTTGTATCAGTTTTAAGAGTGAAAGAATAAAGGGCACACGTTTCTTAGAAAATCTTGCATTGTTGGAGGAAAATTCACCAGTGTATTCTACTCGTCACGCGGAGAAGTGGAGGATGGTTACTCAGCGAACGAACTATGGCTCTCAGATGCTCCAATTTACTCTTCCAAATTTGTTAAATACTTTTTGCGCTAGTAATGTTTTCCTCGAAAACTTGACTTTCAAAGACTTGCGTGGATATGTTTGTACATGATGCATTCTTTTCATAGCACGTTATTTGTTTTCTTTTCTTTTTCTGTTAACAATACCTTCAGCTGCTACATGATGTGATTTTCATCTTTGTTTCTTTGATGCTTGCCGTTGACCACTGTAAGGGGACCGAGGACCAGTCAAGCTGCATATCGCAGCTTTTTTCTTCGGGCTCCCCCATCAAGATTGATGGAAATAAAGATATTATTATTATTATTATTATTATTAATTTGCGACTCGAACGCTCTCAGCAAGTAGGTTTTGTTTAGCGCGAGATGCCGAAACTTCTTTTGATGACGACTGATATTTCGATACTGAAGCGGTTTAATTATACGCAGTTATACCTGAATTCTCCATGAAGAGGACACGGGCTATACTAGACAGGCACGCTTGAAAGACAAACAACAAGCGGTTTTTTTACGACAAAGTTCACGCCGTTTTCCCCCACCAGGTGGATATGAGCGCCGTGCGTGCGCAGGAACCAGATTCGTACGCAGACCGTACGCATGCACACAACACCGAAAACAGCGCCACCGCTGAGGCGTGACGTCAGAGCCGAGCGTTCGTGGTATATATCTAGGGTTCCGTGTTTTCGGAGTTTATTTTTCGTCAAATTCGAAGGGTGTTTTTAGGAGTTTATTTTTTGCCGAAGATTCGGAGCTTATCGGAGTTTATATTTGCTTGATTTTCAATTCTCCGAAAATCAGAGTTTAATTTCTCAGTTTCCTATTAAAAAAATAATAACCGGATGCAGACGTATGCCAGGTACAAAATAAAACGCGCTTGTATCAATTAAGATTTCTTCAGTTGAATTTGGAGTTGGTGTCATTGGCAAAACTAATTTGTCCCACGACAAAAGTAATACACAGGTGTGGCTTCGATAAACGTCGATACCTTAAAATGAATAAACTCCCGGAGGTAGCCGCAAGGAAGCTTGTAGTGATCCCATCCTGTTACATCAATCTATCCCGCGGCCGCGCGAGGTGGAGTGGTTAAGGATGTAATAGGGAAGTTTTAACTGCCCCTCTTCCCTATTTTCTACAACCTCCATGGTCCATAACTTTCACTGTTACAGAAACCTACCCTCTCCTTTCTCTAAATCCCAAATCCCATGGCCCAAACTGAAAACCAAAAAAGTGGCTTTTATCGTGACACAAACGTACGATGACCTGTTGCCCTGAATCAACCTTGACGAGACAAGCCGTAAGACCCCGGTTTGACAACGGTCCAAGACTTGAAAGATAATTATGGTGCTCAAATTGTAAAAAAAAAAAAAGAAGTCTTTTACTTTTTTTTTTTTGCCCCGGGGGGGGGGGGGGGGGGGGGATGGCATGGGCACATAACCATTCGGAGTTTATCGGATAAAGACAAAAACTTTACCGGCGGGTGTTTTTCGAAGTTTTTCGGATTTATCCGAAAACACGGAGCCCTATATATATCCTAGGAACAAAATAAATAAACACGACGCTTCGGTTAACACAGATTCCCTCGCATTCAGCCTTGGACGCTTGAACGTTTTTTTGTATTAAACATGTTGTTGTCCCACACATGCGCGCATCGTTTTCCCTCAAAGCGCCAGTAGTAGCGTCGAGGTTCGTTGCAGAGCATGTATGTGGTCCTTTGCGAGCTGCGGGCATCTTTCCCTGAAACATGAACGTGTCCGGAGCGTAAGTTCGCCAGGTATACTTGCGCGGTGACGTAAGAACGCCGAGCTCCGATTGGCTCCGGTTGAAAGGATCGTGGGTAGACCTCAATGCCATAGCTGCCTCGTGGTCTATACACACTATTTTTTTTTTTATCTTCAATCTGCCAATAAGAGAGTTTGGCGTTCTGACATCTTCACAACCCCTGTCCAACAAGCAGACGCACTCTAAAAAACGTCTGTGCGTCTACTTTCACGCACAACACTCGGAGAGCCAATCACCGCAACTTACGGAGGCAACTCAGCGAATGACGATGCCGAAACATATATGTTTAGACCAAAAAATGCAGTCTGAGTTGTAACATTAAGCAATGCCAAATGTCGCGCTTGCATTGCCTAATGTCACAACTCAAACTGCGTTTTTTGGTCTAAACATATGTTTCGGCATCGTCATTCGCTGAGCTGCCTCCGTAAGTTGCGGTGATCGGCTCTCCGAGTGTTGTGCGTGAATGTAGACGCACACACTTTTTTTAGAGTGTGAACTTCCGCTTCGAATACGATCCGATGAAGCCAATCAATCAAGACCAAAAATGCACCGAGTCATGGTGCTCGTCATCTTTGTGCGTTTTCTACATAACCCGCTAAATTCCTCGCGCACACACAGCGCCTGCATCGGGATTCGACGCTTCGTTTTTTCCGTGATTACTTTAGCCGGCGACGGAAAGCGTAAAAAGAGTACGAGCGCAATGACGATGCAATTTTCGGCCTCGATTCATTGGCTCCATCGGGTTGTATACACCTTTTTGAATCGCTTATACCCCGGTTGAGAAATACTGAGTCACTGGGCTGTGGACGCATGCTCGGGGTCTGGTAAACCGCACAGCAGAGCAACAGCGCACGCACAGAAGACGTCCACAGCCCACTAGACAAAGATGGAAGCGCGCAGAAGGCGACTTTTGCAAAGGCTATATATTCTGCTGTGATTGGACTTGGCGAGCAACTAAGTATACAGAGTTGCAGTTTGAACAAAGAGTTTTAGATCAAGGGACCCCATCACTCCATGTCGCCCGAGCAACTTAGGACGTCGGACTGCACATGCGCCGAAGTTCTACACATGCATGGTGGCGACCCTTCAGGCTGCTCGGGGGACATAAACTCTTTTTTTTTTTTCTAACTCTCAAATAATACGTTTTTCCCCTAAACCATGGACAATCGATGTGGGAGAAAGCAGCGAAAAAAAGACGCGTGACAAGGACACAAAAGACACAAACACAGCGCTGATTCACGACTTGGATTTCTTTTTCTTCTTCGACACAAAAAGGCATTCAAAAAGAAAAAAGAAAGCAAAGTAGTGAGTCAGCACTGTGTTTGCGTCTTTTGTGTACTTTTCATGCGTCTGTTTTGCGCTGTTTTCTCCTGTTACCAATAAGCACAGACCAACCCGACTTCAAACCCGATTACACTCGAAGCTGTACCTTCCGGTATTAAACCTGCCCAACATATCTATATTCCGATGAAGTTTCATATAAAGAAATATTCTCAGATGTGTGATCTACAGATGAAAAAGCTATTAGTAATGAAAATTTTAAAGGGAATGGCCCATAGAAAAGACACTCACCGGATGGGTCTGGGATAGTTCTGCCAGAAACGACTAAAGTAGAGCGATGGGGAAAAACGTCTTCATGCTTTGCTTCTCACGGGAGGAACTACGGATTGAGAAAAAACATTCACGATTTATAGATAAGTAATAAACATCCGAGCGCTATTTGCAAGTACTAAAATTGCTGTACACGGACTGATGAACTCCTAGAATCCGCGCGATATAGACGCGATTTCCACGAGATATTTTATTAACCCGAGCAGTATTTAGAAATTTGTCGATTTTACTGACTCCCAATTATAATTATGATAAAACTATCAAACGTTTCTCAGCCGCGCAGTCGAAGTTGTTTTCGTCGTGCCCCGCTCAAAAAGAAGACTCGCATATAACCATTATAAAATCTGAATGAAAACATTTAACCGCCGCAATACAGCTTTTAAATGTTAAGGTAATAAATTATATACATTGTACAGGTTTCTTGCGTTATTACTTTCCATTACACATTAACCGCAGGCAACCCTAAGCCCGAAGACATTCGAGCATTGTCATATGGCACTCGTCGTCTTTTGTGCGTTTATGAGATTGCTACTCTGCGTTCTTGAGTGTTTTTTCTGCGCATGATTTGTCGAGCTGTTGGTGCCAAACACACAAAAATTAAAAACGCCCTCACGATGCACTTCTCACGCAGCTTCAAAGAATTCACGGAATCAAGTTGGCTGAGGTATTAATCGCAGTGTACCGCAGTCACATAACTGTGAATCAGTTTTATTGTAGGTTTACTTATGTAGACTCGTCACGCAAGAAAAAAGGAGGAGGAAAGGTAGCAACGACATGTTTTCCTTCCTTCTACAGACGCGCCCCCAAGCGGACACTAGAGTAAGGGAGTAACGAGATTGTTTTTCTTTTTCTGCAAGCAGACGCGAGAAACTTACCACCCTCCCGCCTCATCGTGTTTCGTTTTCGTTTTTTCGAGTATGTCGCGGGCGTTGTTTAATAAATGTTGTTGAGTTGATTGAGCTTCAACGAAAGCCGAAAGCCCCCCCCCCCACCTAATTCCGTCTCCCAGTCCAAACGTGCAGAAAATGTCGGTTGCATTGATGTATTATACCACTAATTTTATCATACGAGCCAACGAAGCCGTTGGAAACTGCGAAGTTCCGGAGCAGTGCCAGCAGCGTTGGCAGCGCTACGTACACTGGGCTAAGATGGCCGCCTCCGGATTGCGGGACGACGTGTCAACGTTGACGACTTTATGGAAACCGAGGAAACTGCGTCCAAGACGGGCAGGTTTTGCTGCCAGGTTCCTGGGTACCTTCTGTGCCGAGTACGCTTCTGTTTTCCAATACCGAGTGCCAACCGGCAATCATCATGGTTCTGTATTTCTGCGTGTCAGCAACATAGCAGCAACGACACGATGGCAAGTTTTGCGTTGTGAACGGAAGAAACGAATTATCCGTAATGTGACCGAAGTGCTCGTGTATCAGTGGTGTAACAACAAGATGAGATTACAAAAATTATCGGGCAATGATGCCGCTGGTCGGGCCGTTGTAAGAGGGGGCGGGCTCTCACAGGTTGACACTCCGCTTTACATAGGAGATTTAAGACCGCTTGAGGGATTACGGTGCAATCAATCGACCTGCGGATAGTCATCCTGGAACGCTGGTCTTTTCCGTAGCTTTTATCGTACAGTGGCCAACGCCGTCTGCGATGTCAGGTTGTCTCTAACCCGAGAGCGATTGCGCTCTGGCAAAAAGGACTGAACAGTATTGAAATATAATGGAAAGTAGGTATACTTAAAGTTTGGAATTTGAGCGTTAAAGAAAAATGGAAGGCGAAATCGACAAAAGAATGAAAAAAGCTATATCCTTAATTTGCTGTTTTAAATACCATACGTTTCCTGGAGAAACTTACCTCCAAGTGGCGCACTAGCGCTAGAAGTTTTCCAGCTCACCACGGCATTGCTCTGTAATTTCTTAATTTGAAGTTCTTCAAATTAAAAAGTTCATTTGAAGCATTTGACAGCATCAACCCTGACACTCCTTTCCGGAAAGCAGAAAGCTCGTGTTACGCTTTTATTTCCTGCTCCCCTCTCCCTGTACAATAGACGTAGCGTCCTCGTTTAGCCTTGTTGAGCTCGGTTTGCTCGATTCGGGGCCGCCATAATGCGATGCAGGTGAGGGACGAACTTTGCTTTCCTGCTTTCAGGATGAGATTTCCCCCTTTCTGAAGGAACATAGATTAGAAGAGCGTTCCTCCCTATAGGGAGGTCTATAGAGACCATTTATTTTAAGACCGTAGGGTTCATAACTGGACTAAATCGTAATCAGTGGCGTACCAACTTGTTTTTGAGTCGGGGGGCGGTGCCCTTGGTATCCCTTGGGCGCCGTCGGCCAGTGTTTGCCCTGCCCAGTGGCTGCTGTTTCCAGGGTGCAAAATACATGTCTTGCCCCCCCTCCCCCCCCAACCCTGAGAGCTGGGCGGAGAAGCAAGCGCCCCCCTCTTGCCCCCCCCCCCCCCCCCCCCGGTTGGTACGCCCATGTTCGTAATTCATGACAGCCATTGCCAACACTGTGGACATTCCGCGGAATAAGAAGTTTTCAAAGAAATATAAAAGTTTATAATTTTTTTGCGTTCTACAATATCCAGAAATTACAGCCCTCGAGAACACTAATATTTTTTGTCAACAAAAGCAGAAATTTAATATTGTGTTTAAAGCCTATAAGATTGAATGCAAAAAACTAGAGTCGTGAAAAAAATGTTATGCGCGCCGACAATTTAAAATACTGCGTATTAATATATATATAGGCTGGCATGGAAAACCTTTCCGGCAATCATTCCAATGTTCTTTGTTGATCAGTCTCAATTTGATGCAGGCGCCCAGGCATTGAGGTCCAAGAAAGTTGGGGACAAAATACGGCGCAAAAGACGGGGACAAGAGAAAGACAAACACGGCGCTACTTACCCCTCAAGCTTTATTCGTGTCGTCATCCAGTATGAATACTATAGTATTGATACTGGATACTATTTGATGGCTTCGGTATACCGAAGCCATCAAAAAAAAAAAAAAAACAGAAAAGAGATAAGGCAAAAAAAAAAAAACTACATGGAAAACAATCGGCGTAAAGGTTACGTGTCATCCTACATCATCGACACAGGTTCCTCGAACTCGTACAAGAAAACGCAGTTCTTCATCTGACAACGACAACGAGGGTTCCCTAACAGATTTTATCCCGAATTTATGGTGGGTATAGAAGGGGAAGTGTGACGAGTGCCGTTAGCGCGCAATGATAAAAAAGGGGCGCGAGACGCGATGAAAAATTTTAGAAAGCCTGGATTGTAGAGAGGCTCCATCTCAAACCATTCTACGCGTTTGCAATTGAGTGGCGGACGCCTGCGCCGAATACTAGTCGCCAGGGAGCATGTGCTACGTTTTTGCGTGGCAAGGAAGAAAGAAGACGGAAAGGGGGATACGCTCGCAGACAACCATCGCGTAACGCGGCCCATACACCAGGTGACCCAGAGAGAGCAGTTGGAAACTCTGTATTGTAAGCTCTCCAGTGTTGAAACTAACGCGTTACCAGTTACGACGTTGCTGGTAACGCGTTAGTTGTTTTGACTAACGTACTAACGTACTCGTTAGAATCCCCAAACACTAACGAGTAAAGTAATGTCGTTATTATTTTACGGTATCTCCAATCAAATTACGTTACCCGTTACTCGTTACTTTTGATTAAAAATGGCCGCATGATAGTTTGAAAGCAAAATAATTTGTATTCTGTACACTACGTAAAAGTGGCGAAGAAACCTCAACAAAGCTATGCATAAACGGCGTCATTTCAAACTCCATCGGAAGACACTTCTAACGTTCCCAGGACCAGGCCCAAAAGGCGCGAAATTATCGCTGCGCGGAAGACCTAAGCGTTCTTGGTGCAGTCTTTGTCTAGAAGCTGCTAAGATCACCGTCGCCGTACCCTGAGCATCAGTCTCGCTGGAAAGAGACATCCGCTGAAGGATTTTGCATGGATGTCTCTTGATTTTGCTGCCGCCTAAAAGATTCGGCCTCAATGTCCCTATAGCTACTCCAGCTGGTCACATCATTTTCTTCAAAACAAATAAATTCTCGTTCAGTCAACAATAGAAAGGATAAACTCTAAGTTTGGAAGCGTTGACGTCCCACACTTTGAACCAAAACAAGGGGCAAATTTATCGCAGCATTGAACGGTGACCGTCACAAGAAAGACGTCACCATTTTTTTAGAATACCTGTCACCGTGGTACAAAGGTGCGGTCTCTCGCTGCAGAATGACCCCTGTTCAGAAGGTCACCTCCCAAAAATTCTCCCATAGCACCTCAAAGATTAGACGAAAAGCGCCGTCCCCGCCACGGACGGCACCCTCTTTGTATCGCAGTTTATCAGACATAAATACCTACAATCTTCCCCAAAAAAGCATGCCACCAACTCCCTAGCATTCAAAGACCGAATTATCTATTGCTGGACGCTGCGCCCGTCTTTTCCTTCCCGCAGTTCCTGATTGTGTGCGAAGGCTACTGCATCATTCTTCTAGAGAAACACATTCGTAGCAGTGATAGTGATGGCTTTAGTCTGCTTCGCCCTTACTTTGCTGCTGCCGGCGTGAAAAAAATAAAAATGTTCTTGGCCGTGAAAGAGAAACTTAGGGTAAAGAGCTTATAAACGCTCGCTGCATTTTTAGAGCGCAGCTCTTAGGCGCCCGTTTCCGGCTTGAGCAGCGTCGGCGTCGCTGTCGGCGTCGCCGTCGCCGTCGCTCTCGGCGTACCGCACGGTGCATTATGGGACGCGTGACGTCACTGATGACGTCATCGGCATCCGCATCGTCATTGTCATCATCACTGATGACGTAATCAGTGACGTCACTCTTGGCGTCATCGTCATCGTCATCATCACTGATGACGTCATCGTCATCATCACTGATGACGTAATCGTCACGTGACTCCCCAGGTCACATACCCCCCCCCCCCCGAGGTCACGTGACCCCCCCAGTACTCTTCACTCCTCCTCCTCAAGAGCTGCGCTCTAATTCGGCGATACAGGGCGTTGTAAACGGCTTTCATTTTTTTAGTCCTATATACACGTAAAGATACTACGAATATTCATGTGATTCTAACTAAAGTATGGCCGGCGCTATACTTCATTTATAATCACACATATCCACCTTTGGTTATATTTATTGGTTATAATAAGGGATCCGTGTCCGGACCGTGACTAAAACCGGCGTGCCTATGATGTGTTTTGTTTGTGAGCAGTCCGTGTACGGAACAGTTATTCCTGTCGGTAACCGGACAAAAGCTCACCGGACAAAAGCTCACCGGACAGAAGCTCACCGGACAAAAGCTCACCCGTTTTTTCACATACCCGGACAAAAGCTCATATCATTTTTTTTTTTGCTACCCTGCGCGAAACACAGGCTGCGATAAAGTGCAGACGAGATGGACGTTGCACCATTTTTAGGAGAACTGACATCCCGTCTGATGCAAAGGTGTCGACAGATAAGCCATAACAGGCAGAGAAGCAACGATTTGGGACCAAAATTTAGGTCACTGAAACTGAGTGGAGCTGATAAGGTCAAGCTTGCTTGACTCAAGGTGTGCCGGAGCACCCTTGTGCCATGCCCAAGAAACTTCGTGAACCGAAGTTTTTGAACCCGAAGCGTGACAGAACAAGAGAAGTCACCCTTTGCCGACCTCGCTTTTTGATTCTGCGCATGTCACACTAAACGCGCACATAAAGGTTAGGCACAATGTCTCTTTATTACTAATGCATGGGTTTTCTTGGGGTTCAGGTTAATATTTGAAGTGAATGACTTGGAAAATTCATTCCGTCATTTTGCGTCGTAATTGTATTTGAAATCAAGGATTATCTGAGGGTGCTGTGAAAAGGAAACAGAAGCAAAACTGAAATGTACAAACCATTGAGTTGCCAAGTTTTAAAAAATATTTTCAAGGAACGGGAGTGTGGCTTTTTGAACAGATGATCAGTTTAGAAAGTTGTGCAGGATTTTGGATAGGCTCGCGTTCTTTCCACTAGAGCTTGTGCCCGAAGGACTAACCTACATCAGCGAAAAGTCTACCGGTGACATCGGCGACCTGCTGGACTACTTTGATTGCACGTATGTCAACGGCCCCTCTTGTTATGCTTCTGCTCCTTCTGAGGCTGCACCCAGAGCGAATTCTTCCCTTTACCTGACTGCGTGCCGACGACGACCGGTGTTTTCCCCGGAACGGTGGAATATGTACGACGCTACTCTTCAAGATAAAGACCGGTCATACACCTTCGAAGGATGAAGTACCGGGTTCGAGAAGTTTGTCGGCCACGCCAATTAAAGCGTCTGGATGCTGATCGAATGCCTACAAAAAAATCAGGCGTTCGTTGCCACGGCATTGACACAAGCCCGCAGAGGTGAACTCGCAGAGAAGTGGGTGCGAAAAACCACTCTACGCCTGCATAATCGTGTGAAAAATATTTTCGAGAGATTACAGGTGCACCCAGATCTACTAAGACTGCTGGAGCTAGTGGGGGACTGCATTCGCTTCTAACCAATCGATAAATAAACTTGTTTCTACTCTAAGCAACAAACTATGCGCCTGGCAGATTCAATTTATCGTTGCATTTTGTGTCGCACGCATGCACCTAAGTTGTCCGCACACCTGTTAAGACCAACTTGAAGTTTTCTCCTTGTGACCTTTTGTCCGGGTCTGTGAAAAAAATGGGTGAGCTTTTGTCCGGTGAGCTTCTGCACGGTGAGATTTTGTCCGGTGAGCTTTCTTCCGGGATTCGTCTCTGTCATGCAACGTCTGCCTCTAACCAACAATGCCGTTTTGGAACGCTCATTAAAAATCCCCGTTTACTGCCATTTCACACTCACTTTTCGTGCAAGATAGTAACGGCCACCGGAACTCCGTTACCATGACCCGGGCTGATTGCTATGCTTGAACTGAGGAAAACAAAGACAATTTGCTGTTTGAATGTCTACTCTGTATGCCGAAACTCAAGCTGCTGAGCACACCGGGACGTCAAACTCTAATTTGAAAAAGCACATTAAGGTGAGTTATTTTTGAATGTAACTTACTTTTTTCACGTTAAAATGTCCTGGTCAAAGTTTGTAAGCCAAAAACGTACCTGTCTTTTGAGATCATTTTGTTAGTCGCATAGTTTTTCAGCTACATCTTACAATGCTCATTAATGTGAGCTAGGAAAAACTCTTTGGAAACGGCTTAATTTAGTTTACTGGTTTACTTCAGAAGGCGAATAAATCAAGCATTGCAGTTATATATAAACACGCCTATTTAATATTTGTTAAGTTTGCGATTTCTTTAGGCAGTTTTTTTTTTCTATACTAATTTGTGATGCAGTTTATTTACTTAATATTATCTTGTACCACACCACTGATAACTAGAAATGAACAGCGGTGCGTCGCATCAGTCCCAATTTTTTTTTCTTTTCAGACTGTCCCTCTATTTGCAGAAGCTATCCAAGTTCGCGGTGATTTCAAAGAAACAAAAGACCAAGACTACAACAAACCTTTCTGACGCGCCGCTGCTGAAGCAGATGAAGCTCGACCGTATCCATCAAGTTCCCGATTCTCGAGAACGGTTCGACGATCTGGTGGAGATGTTTGTGGTTGAGACGCTATAGTCATATACTAACAGTCATATACTAACAGCTGTCATATACTAACAGTGCAACACAAAGTAGCGACAAACTCACGTAAAAGTAACGTCCGTTAGTCGTGGCAAGTAATGACACCAGGAAATCGTTACGTTTGCAAAATGGCAGTGGAGCTCTGCAACGCGTTAGCTTTTTCCAAGCTAACGAGTAACGCTATTTCGTTACTTATTTGTGGTAACGGGCACAACACTGCAAAATACCACAGACCATAAAACCATTCACACCACCAAACCATCAAACCATCGCACCATCAAATCATCAGGCCATACAATTATGAGAATGACTCAAAATACGACCGACCATCACTCTGATGGACCTTCAGAAATATTCTTATGGTCCTTTTCGATTGGGAGGACCTCAACGCTGAAGTGGCTCCACACGATTGTTAGCACCTCGTTGTTTCTGGAGTTCATGTACAAACGATTAAAGCTTGCCTTGTGAAACCAGCCCGACATATCGACGACGAGGAGCAAACGTTCTGTGCATAAGGACTTCACGAGATTTCCCAACTCTTCGCCTAGTGCGCGAGGTGTCCCACGTACGCTACGGGCGGTGACGTCAGCTCTATATCTTGATGTCTTATTGTGAGTTGATGAGGTTTATCACGTCTACTACGCGACAAATAAGCTGATGTGCTGAGTCGTCAGGTCATACAGCCGCTGCATTATTTGTTGGTGTATTATGATCCTCCCCGTACCTTCGTCAGATTTCATGGAGACCTATATCTTGCCATTTTGGTGCCAGCTGCGCACGCCTATGATCGATGTCTACCGCAGATTCCTGTCAGACCTAATCAGTCCAGCTGCACCCTCATAGGTATTTCCGGAGGAACTCGCTGTTCAATTACCCCCCCACGCTAGGAAAAAAAAAGAGGAAAAAAGTAGCAACGGCGCGTCTTCCTCCATTTTACTGACGCGTCCCCATGCGGAGAGGAGAAGAAGGAAGGAAGGATACGTTTTTTGCCTTCTCCAGACAGACGGGAGAATGGTTCCGCCCTCCCGTCTCGTCTTCTTTCGGTTTCGTTTTTCGAGCACGTCGCGTACCTTGTTTAATAAAAGTTGTTTTGTTGATTGAGCTTCCGCGGGAGTCAAGGCCACCTATAATTCCGTCTCCCAGTCCAAATGTGCAGAACATTTCGGTTGCATTCTCGTTTTTACTACTAATTTTATCAAACGAGCAAACGAAGCCGTTAAAAACAGCGAAGTTCAAGAGCAGTGCCAGCAACGCTACGTACACTGGGCTAAGATGTGCCGTCCATAGAGTTAATACAATAAACGCTAGAGGCTCAGCTGGCGCTAGTGTGCTGTTGCATTTTGAAGCAGACAGCAAGCAGTCAGAAATTGACTTCCGGTAATGCATTTCTATGGGAAAAAGCGAGTGCATTATCTCTCTGCGCTGGATTATAAGAGCAAATATAACGAATAATTTGTATGTACTAGGCTCATTGAAACATTTCTCAGTCACGCAGACGAAATAATTGGTCAGTTTCAGCATTTTTATTTGAAATTCGTGGCATGAAAAACGGTGTTAAAACCGCTTCGTACGTGTATTTATGTGCACTGTCGGGCACTGTTAGCGCGAACACGGCGTCGACGCTTTCCAGCATGGAGGATATACGTGCCAAACGAACGAAGGACATCTGGAAAATCAAGAGAGACGGCAAGAACTACGCAGTAACACTGGATAAGTAACTCCTTGTGCACGCAGACGATCAAAATAAATTGAAAGCCACGTAATATAGTCCGATTTGCAATAAATATGTTCTGCTTTATTCTTTCTGCTCATGAATATGTGCAAAGATGCATGTTCAAATCATCAACCGCACGCTCCAGATCTTTGCAAGTAGGGAGAAGCCAGAGAACAGGTGCCCGATAAAAACTGCCCGACATAGGAAATAATAAAAAAGCACACCTTTTGTAGTCCACGTACTTTATTTCTTACATTCGAATGTTTTAATTTTAACCATTCGTAAAGATGCACAACGGAGTCATTTTCATTGAGTGACAGGACGGGTATATTAGCAATATATAAGCGCCACCGCAATGCTAGCAAACCTTGAACACACTCTACATTCTTTTCGATCATTAGTTTGCTTAAAATCGTCGCTCCTTTTCACATACCTTCCTTGAAACAGAGGTTTTGGGCCTGAAATAGAGGGGCGTTTAACATCGTTCAGTGGTAAAAAAAATGCTGTAACTAAAGCAATTACACTTTCACAGTACCCAAAAAGGTACATACTATACGGTACAACCGAAATGACAAAAGTTATTTATGTTATTTTCCGGCGAAGAGACAAAATTCACGCGCGTTTTCCCATAGGAATACACAGGGAGGCTGGAAATGTAGACTGCATGCTGTCTGCTTCAATTTGCAACCGGAAGTCCCGTAGACACTAGCGCCAGCTGAGCCTCTAGCGTTTATTGTAATAACTCTATGGTGCCGTCCATGTCGATACGCTCAACGTATATGTTCAGCTGATGCTCGTGGTTTGCATAATGTATTTACACGTGTGTATAATAAAGGTGCCTGAAGGGCCCGAAGCGTAATGGTGGCGTGAGCAAATAAAAATGTTTTTTGTTTGACATTTGGGCGGTACCTAGCGCCACCGAGCCTAGCTACTTGCAATTACTCTGCTGGACCCTGATATTTGGTGGCATGCGCCTTAACCTTCTTCCACGCTCTGCCATAATTTCCGGTTACCGTGCAACAATAAGCTAAGTAGGCTGCTTCGAATTTGCTCTTTTTGAGAGCGGCTTTTGTTTTCGCGAATGGTTTACAACTCCTCCGTGATGTGCGGTTGACGAAGGAACCGTCGCTCGAGGAATAGCAATGGTAGGACGTAAAGTGTGCGAAGACACTGGGTATCAGTTGTCTCCGTTTAACATCGCAGTGCCGGCGGTGAGAAGACTGAGTGACTGCTTTCGAAATGCAAGTTTTTTTACCTGCGGGGGGGAAGCCGGCATCGGAAATAAATTATAATTATAATTCTTCTTATTATTATTATTATTTTTATTATTTTTATTATTATTATTATTATTATTATTATTATTATTATTATTAAGAAACTTTATTTTTATTTCGATAAATAAATGGAGGAAACAAGGGAAAAAAGCTGTGAGAACAGCTTGACGGAGCCCCTTGCTCCCTTCTAGTGGCATATACAGAAGTAAAAATAAAGCAACAGCAAACAAAACTGAGAAAATCGACATAACAAAGTAAAATATAAAAATCAAACAGGTCTCATAAATCGAGACAATTTTCGTCCCACATTAGTTTAGTTCGTAATTCCTGAGTTGCAATAGAAATAATATCAACGCCATTTTTTATTAGGGTGTTCAATATAGTAGGAAATGTGTAGTTGAGTGATTGCATTGAATATTTGTTATGACACAGTGGCACAGTCCAATGTTCCGCCGACCGAGTTGGGTAGGAAGTTGCATGTACTTTTAGCTCCGCAAGGTTTACTAAACTATCCCCATTTCTTTTATTTTTTAACTTGAAACTAATCGCAAGTCTATACTTCTACATGTTGTAAACAGGAAGTATACTATTTTTTATGAACAGCCCCTGGGTGCTAGAGTCGTAATAAGCATTCTCAATGAGACGCACATATATATATATTTTTTTTTTTGAGGTTTGTGCGGGTGGTTGTGCCCCAAACTGGATAATAATATTTCAGGTGAGAGAGAAATAAAGTCTGGTATAAAAGAAATTTAACATTTCTCGGTACAATAAAACGGTTACGAGAGACTAGTCCAATGACCTTTGACAAACTAGTGTTGTCAACGACAGGAGCCGTCGGCAGGTGTGCGCGAGAACCGCGAACGCATGCCGCAACCGGTCCATGTGATTTTTTATCATTGGTGTGTGATGTCACCTAGATAGGCTGTGTGTGGACACGTAGAAGAAAAGGAAGTAGACTCGAGATGAACGAGATTTGGAAGGTAGGTACCCATCTCGGTTACGAGCGGGTATCGTCGAAATAAACCGCTTGTTTTTTTAATAAAACGAAAAACGAAACGTCTGTGTGACTACAGAAAAGCTCAGAAGTGGGATCGAGAAGCCCCGGCTTGAGAAGCCGTTCAGATTGAAGGCTACAACGTAAGTAGCGCTCTACGAATTCTTGTTCACCCGAGATCCTCAACGAGAGCTTCGTCCACGTAAATCACGATGTCGAGAAGACGTAAGCTAACGACAGGAAGACAAGGGCAGGGGACCCCACGAGAGGATGATCCTACGACCACAGATATGCTTAGCAGTGCGGAGGTGCGCGACGAACACTCCGACCACGACGATCGCCAACACGACGATTTGACGACGGAAGCCTGGGACACCGCGACGTCGAACGACCACGGCCTGGCTCCCGACGGTGCAACGTCCGGAGTCCTTGACTTTCAAGTGCTCATGCAGGCCGCGATACAAACTGCGGTACACGAGGCCTTCCAAGGAGCGGCCCAGATTTTCCAAACGACGCAGTCGCCACAACGTCAACCACCAACGGGGGCTTCGAGCGCCATGGATGGACGGCTGGCTACGACAAGCGCCCAGTTGGTGCCAGTATATGATCCGTCATCGGACACCCAGCCTACGGTGGAAACGTGGCTCAACAAGGTTGACAATCTAGCTGCGGCCTATGAATGGAATGATCAACAAACGACCTGCTTTGCTCTCATTAAGCTTCACGGCGTCGCAAAAACTTGGTATGACGGTTTGACCTCTGTTCAACGAACCTGGCACGAGAGGAAAGTGGAAATGAAAAAGGCCTTTCCGTCGGCATCGAGTTTTCAACACGTCTTCAGGGACACTGAAAAAAGAAAGAAAGGGCGCCACGAGACCATCGAAGCGTACTTTTATGACAAGCTGGCGAAAGCACGACGCTGCAGCCTGGATGACAGGACGTGCATCGAGTAACTGATCACTGGACTAGAAGACGAAGATTTAGTGCGGTCTCTGAGCGTGCGAGATTACGCCACCCCAGACGAGCTACTTCGGTGCATGAAGCGACTGCATGAACGAGTCGATGTGATCAAACAGACTCGGGCCAAAACCCTCCATCAACCGCCGACTGGTCAACATCAAAATCGCGGTTTACGCAACAACCAACCGACGACCAGGGCTCCACGAAAAAGATTCAACGAAACAGGCGAGCCACTTTGTTTTAATTGCTCGACATACGGACATTCTTCGGCTGCATGACCGAAACCTCAGCGAAAACCAAGATGCACCAATTGTGGGAAATCTGGTCACGAGACGAAAGACTGCTTTCAAAAAAGAAACTCAACGAATACGAGTGACAAGAAAGCAACCGTTCTAACCCAACATGTTAACAAGACCTGGGACTGCATGGCGCCAAACGAGAAGTATTTCATGCAGGCGATTCTAAACGACAAGCCAATCAAAGCTTTCGCCGACATGGGAAGCCAGTGCGTAACGTTACGAGAAAGCGAAGCGCAGCTGATGAACGTGACCTACGAACCGCTGAATCGTCCATTCACAATCAACGGGTTTGGCGCTGGAAAAACGACGCCTTTAGGCAGTTTCCAAGCAACATTGACGGTCGACCAAGCCAAGGCCAATGTCAAGGTATACGTGGTGCGCGACGCAGTGCAGGTTGTTCCGCTGCTTGTCGGACAGCCTTTTACTGAACAACCGCATGTTACGGTGGTACGTCGCAAGAAGACCCTACGCATTTTTGAAGAGCGTGACACGTCTGATGATGAGGACGGGACTTTGTCCAATCTTAAGATACCGTTCCTGCCTCCACGACGCGTAAGCCTCTGGGTCAAAGAAGCGGTCGTAATCTCTCCAAGCTACGTCGGGATTATCGCGCTCCGCTCCGGAGAAGGGACACAGAAAACCCACGGAGACATCTTTATTGATGGCAGTATCCACGAATCGCGTGGGCATTACGTCCTGACCTGTGTTTTGAGAAAAGACGAACTGGGAGAACTGTATATCCCCGTAACTAACATATCGGCTAGGCCACTGATCTTCGCCGAAAACGAACAGATCGCTAGAGGAACATGGTGCACGAAAGAAGACGCTAACACCAACCTCGACGCGTACGCGTACGTAAACTACAGCGAAAAAAAGCCGACAACCTTGATTGCAACAAAGGACATAGATGTCAGTCCATCTATTTCTGACTCGCAAAAGAAAGCCCTCGTCACCACGATTAATGACTACCGCGACTGCTTCGCTACAACCCTATCGGAATTGGGGTGCGCAAAGGCAACAAAGATGAAGCACGTCGACGCGCTCAGTAGGGCTCCTGCATCGGGACCCGAAGAAATGGATGTCGCCATGGGCGTCAGCGTTTTCGCTACAGAGTTCTCTGACGATGACTGGTTGGTGTTGGCCCAAAAGACCGATCCAACGCTACAAAGAATCAAAGACTACCTACAGGGGTCTTCAAAAACTAAAGAGTCGCAGCGTATCAAGAACGAGTACGTGCTAGCAGAGGGCAAGATTTTCAAGAGGGTCCATGACGACGGAGAAGAGCGTCTGTTATTGTTTGTGCCCCGAGGAGCACGTTTGCAAGTAGTAAGACGATGCCACGATGACGTCGGTCACTTTGCTGTTGAGAATACCATGGGACTACTCACCAAGAGGTATTGGTTCCCGAGAATGCGTCGTTACGTCAAGCGACATATTGCGTGCTGTCGGGAGTGTTTATATTGCAAGGTTCCATCCGGAAAACATCCAGGGGCAAAGGGAGAGTCCCGCAAGCTGCGCCCTAAATACCGAGGCCCGTATATCGTTCTGGAAAAGGTACCTCCCGATAGGTACAAAGTTACCTGAGACCCAACGGTCGCAACGTTTCTACGAAGGTGTTGCCGCTGTTGACCAGATGAAGCGCTTCACCGTCAGCGCCGAGAGCAGCGACGACGCCTGTCAACGGAAGCAGAGTTTCAGCAACAAGTAGACCCAGCCGGGGCGACTGGGATGGAGGATGGCCGTGTTGTCAACGACAGGAGCCGTCGGCACGTGTGCGCGAGAACCGCGAACGCATGCCGCAACCGTTCCATGCGATGTGGTATCATCGGTGTGTGATGTCACCTAGATAGGCTGTGTGTGGACACGTAGAAGAAAAGGAAGTAGACTCGAGATGAACGAGATTTGGAAGGTAGGTAGGTACCCGTCTCGGTCACGAGCGGGTATCGTCGAAATAAACCGCTTGTTTTTTTTTTTAAGAAAATGAAAAAGGAAACATCTGTGTGACTACACTTGTGCGTAAAGCATTTACATGATTATGCCAAGATAACTACTGATTGAAAATTACA
Source organism: Ixodes persulcatus (assembly GCA_013358835.2). NCBI lineage: Eukaryota > Metazoa > Arthropoda > Arachnida > Ixodida > Ixodidae > Ixodes > Ixodes persulcatus. Next base: position 42,755 of record JABSTQ010007347.1, read on the forward strand.
CCTAAACTCTTAAAATTATCTACAATATCTATATACTTTGCATTTAGGACAGGGGTCTTGGTTGTAGAAACATTTTTGTTTTTAGGCGGAAAGATGATTGCCTTCGTTTTACTCGCATTGATGTTTAGCGCGTTATCTGAGGACCGTTTTTCCAACGCTGTTAGGGTCACGTTTGTGCAGCTGATAAGCTTGTCGGTAGTCTCGATAGAAAAAAAAAAGTTCGGGGAAAGCACGTATTAAGATTTTATTTGCTGCTTTTCCCGCCCCGTACAATAGACGTAGCGTCCTCGTTAACCCTTATTGAGCTTGATTTACTTGATTAGGAGCCGCCATAATGAGATGCAAGCTTGGAGGAATTTGCTCCTTTGTTTGCAGGACGAATGTTTTTCCTTTGTAACGGAAAATGTTTTACAAGAGAGTTCCTCCTCCTTCTAGTGAGGGATATAGGGACCATTTTTTTTCTAAGATTGCAGGACCCGGCAGATCTATCGGTTGGCGACAGGTTTCAAGACTTGACGCGCAAGAATACCGCGCTCGAGCCTACTCCCCGAGACACCACTAACATCTCGAGCGAAGGCAGCGTCCCTTCCCATTCCTTATCATTTCTTATAGTTCCTCCCTCGCCGCATTTATTTGCTTAAGTGGGAATTCGAGAGGCATTTCAATATACCAGTGAAATGCAGTTTGTTTCCCACTTAATATGACTGCGGTGGTGCCGCGGTACTTGTTACGAAAATGGCTATTTTGTTGCTTTCATTAGTTTATTTAGGCATTGATTTTACTCAATGCAACAATCTCTTTAACGAAGACGTTCAAAGTGCTTGCCTTTTAATGCAATATATATTGATTATCCATCTTTCAAACCATACACTGCTTGGTGGAGCATTTCTTATGGAACACGTGCACAAGCAGTGACAATCCTCTGTTTTAAGTCATTGGAACTTGCCGGCTCGCTGGCATGCACTTGGTCCTAGAGGCAATCACTCGAAGTGTAATTTTTTTTTTTTTTATGATCTCGCAACTGTTTTAGCCTCAGTAAGCGACGGGCGACAAATCTTTAATTGAAACATGCTAGCAATATTTAGATACAACAAAAATTAACTAGTTGGTTTTTAATTAAGTAAATAATGAGGACTATACCATTGCCTCCCTAAGTTCTCCTCTGTGGGCAATGTAATCCTGAAGGAATCGCACCTCTATTTAAGTTCCATTTCAGAAAAATACTGTCACGTTTACGTGAAGCACACTGTATATTTTTAGCCTACAAAACCTCCAGATATGTGGAATGCGTTTATCGTATTCCATACTCTATGGAGCTCCTTCACAATGCCAGATATTCGTGGCTTGAACTATTTTTTTCTCTCTCATTCGACATACTTATGTCTTTCATATCACGCGCGTTTGAAACGTCTTGAGTAATGTCAAGCTGGCGCGGGACACTAGCTGGAGAACGTCTTTCGCCGTTAGTGCCTCTATTGGTCAGGTAGTTGCTCACGTAAATATATTTGGTAGCAAGAAATAAATTTTATTTTTACACTCGTTGACATTTCTGATTTCAATTTCTGTTACTTAAACGATGGTGGTGTGGCCAAGAGCGTATCCGAGAGGAGCCCGAGCCACGGTGCTGTAGGCCAGAGGGGCGACCTTGTGGGTGTAGACGGCTGGGGCTGGGTGAACAGCCTTGACAACAACTGGCGCTGGATTAACAGCCTTGACAACAACTGGAGCAGGATGAACCGCCTTGACGACCACTGGAGCTGGGTGAACAGCCTTCACCACAACTGGAGCAGCAACTTCGACGGAAGAGGAGTAAGTTGGTGCGTCGGCTGGGACGGAAGTCTTGGTGCCTGGCTCGTTGGTCTCAACAGTAGCCCGGAAACCGAGCGCGTCGGCAACGTAGTTGACGGTACGGGCGATTCCGTGAGCGTCCTCGTAGCCGTAGGAGCCGACCTTGTTGTTGAACTCATCACCAGTCTCCTGGCGGGTTAAGCGGGTTCCGAACTCGTCGATGTTGTCGTAGCCGAAGCTGTACGGCTGGGGAACGGGCACCTTGAAAGAAGCGAATATTTATATCGTTAGGTTTTGTATGTTCAATAACATAATATTAGTTTCTTATGTGGGGAGAAACTTCATATTAAGTGTTATTCTTACAACAGTAAGAACCAAAATATGATTTTAGTACTCGCTCAGAATTTCTTATGTTTCTCGGTAATTCGTACTATCTAGAGCGACGTACGTGGCTCTAGATTGTCCGACTTGAAGAACCCTGACTTGAAGTTTAAATCGGGAACTATATGATCACACTGACTCATGCATTTAATTAATTGTGAAAACATTTTTCGATTGTAGCGGTTAGTCCTCGTTGACTCGTCAGGACTGTCCAACATGATTCGGACGTGTTTTCTTTTATATTTGTTTTTTGGTTTTACAGATAAATTGAAAACCTTCATGTCATTACAAGTGCAAATTTGATGAACGCGGTTTTCAAAAAATGTATTCGGAAATAACATTTAAAAGTTAACCTTTTGTTTCGTGTTGTAGACAGAGGCTTATAGATTGAATTATCATTACCAATTCAAATCTTCATTTGAGTCTTAATATTTTACTTGGGGTTTTTCATGCGAGTATATTTTTATAGAGCATCGTGCAAGTGATCAAGGTGGCACTGGGTAACAGAAACTTCAGAACGGTAGTTTAGAAGTGTTTGGTGGCCTCCGATGCCGCAATGCACTTCTACGTTTTGTATAACCAAATATCTACCAGAGGAAAATGAGTTAATTAGATTTCTTCACACATTTTAAATATTCACCGCATTAATAGTATGCTGAAACGTAGTAAGATGTTCCACTTACACTCTCGACGAGTACTCCGCAAGCCACGTAGGCGAAGAGACAGCACACAAGAACCTGGGCAAAACATAACAATACAGATCACTTAGAATTGTTAGACATTACGTACATTATTGTCGAACATGAGCGTAAATTGTGCTCATGCAGAACTTGTCAATACTGCTGCGTGAAAAACCTATATGTCGGCGTGATACGAAATAAGCGGACACTTTTGGCAAATATATTAATAGTTACTTTAAGACCTTGACGAATTCGGTTCCGAGTAGAACATGCGTTCACATTCGCAAACTCTCCAGCAGATTCCGTGTTTTATGTTAATCCAACCAGCCTATGTTAATTGCATGCTTAGTTTGGACTGCAGTACCTTGGAGAACATAGTGAAGAGTACTCCTCTGCTGTGAAGTAGAAGTGATACTGCACCGTTCACCGGAGTTGCTTTATATACTGGCCCTCGGCATTCCAGAAACACCGAGCTGTCGTCAATCTCGTCAACCCATCACAGTAGGAATGCTAGGCTATCATCACTATATTCGATTACAAGACCAGGGTGCCTAGGGAGGAAAATATGAAACAGGTTTTTTTCTGAAAATATAAGAAACCAGCTTTTTTAAATTATTTTGAATTACTCGCACAAAAATATGAAATCGAGATTTGCTTTCGAAAACATTGCCTTAATTTTGTTGGTTATACTTGTAGAATTTGAATACTAGCACCAGAAAAATTTCAACAAAAAATACAGACGTTTACGCGTCTTCGTAATGTGAAATTAGAGCGCAGCTCTTGAGGTATTTTGATTTATATACGTGGTGGAAAAGAATTTGAAAGAGGTATATGTATATAATATAATATTTTTTGTTTTGTTTTTAAGCTAGAGCCGAAAAGACCAGGAGGGTACGGTGAGAGCCCCATAATGCAATTATTTGATAATTATATCCCTATTATAAAATATAATTGGGATCTATTTACGGTTAACTTTATTTTTAGAACAATTAATTTATGCTTATTTTTTATTTCCTTAGTCATACAGTTGTAAGAAAGAGGAAAAGAAGCGGAAGAGAGTAAATCATGATTGCGAAGCAGACATGTATCATGCGGTAAAAGTTTGTTGGATTATTTTATTTTTAAAACCAAAAATAATGCAACATAAAAAATACGCTATAGACGTTCTGTTTTGTATCAAGTTTAGTCGCTTTTCTTAAGGGGATATTCCTTGTGAAGTCTGCTTTGTATAATTTATTATACGAGCAATAATCACTAGCTGCACGAAGTGTGTAACAGATGATCAACAAAACCGGAAATGGAAATTGTTTATCTTCTAAAGTTACAGGTGTAATTTCATTACCCCAGTGGCTGGTTTTGGGCAATGTAGAATTTATAGCAGCTTTTATAACACAATAAACGTTTCTTGAAACACAACAATCGGGAAACGCAACAACCCTAAAGAATGTATCGGAAATATTTGAGACCTGCGTTCGGTCACCTCTCCCTTCGCTTTTCTTTGGCATTACTCTCATGTAAATTTCCTTATGTAGAAATAAATTAAATTGTTTTAGTAATTCACCCGTATAGAAATGTATTTTGAGGCATAATTAGTTGCAATAACACACACACTAAGTAATAATATATGATTTGATTGCATATTTACGTTGCGTATGTTGTCTCAGAGTAATACCTTTGTATCATATCAAATAACCGTGCATTCTGACAGCAATAACAGCTATTTTATAGCATGTGGATATGTTGTTTTGAAAATTATCCGCGCTGTCTTTTATTGTATTAAAAACGTGTCAGAGCTAGTGTGTTTGAATAACACATATAGACATGGCAGACATTGTTAAAAACATATGTTACTTGCACACGTAGCCAATGAAATTTGCAATGGCGATTTCTGTGCTTTTGCAAACATTCAATAATAAAACCTACATTTTAATTTTGATGTAGACTGAAGCACGTGTTGGTTGAGTTGCACCTGAAGGATAGACAAGGGTGGGACGAGGGACGAGGTACAATTTCTTTCAACAAAAAAGCCACGCCGATCTTATTCGGAATCACACCCACAGTAAAAAAACGAAATAAAGAGACATGTAAGTGGCCAAGGAAAGGAAGGAGAGAATATATTGAAAATTTATAAGATTGAATGATTAATAAAAAAAATAACGATTTGAAGGTAAAAACCTAATTAATTACTAAAATTGCGACCAAATGGGCCTGACAAAATTCCGTAGAAAAGAACGCAATCTTTGTAGATGGTTGAGCCCGCTATCATTACCATAAAAGTAATCTTATCTCGAGTTAAAATAAATGACGAGCAGAAACATCGTTGTCGGCTTTGTTATTGGGCAATGGTTCTATTGTCTCTCTGACGAACGTGCTAGTGTGCCTTCGTACGATGTTGGTTCGCTCAAAGCATAAAATGCAACCATTGCATGAACGGGAACGAAAAATGATACATTAAGGCAGCAATTTGGGCCAGTTGGTTCATGGTCACCTAAAGAAGCGCAAAAAATACAAGGACGAGGAAGTAGACAGATAAGAGCGCGAAAAATGATAGCGTGGTGGCGAGTGAGCTGAGTTGTATAAAAAATCCAAACGATGTTCCCGAAGTCGGTGGTTGACCCACCTTCCCATTTCCCCAATATATTGGTCCTGCAACCTAATGGAATAGAATAAACTTTCTTCTCTTCGCAGTCGACAAATTTGTTTGCGCGCTTGGCATCGGACAACTGCGGCTTCTAGTCATTGTTGACTCTTTTACAGAGCTGTTCTAAACACATGCAGCAGGAATACACAACGCTTCGGATGTGCCGAGTGGCAATAGCCTTCAAATGGCGAGCTGAGTTGTGCATATAGGGGATGAATACAAAACAATGAAAATTCTTACTTTTGAAGGCAGGTCTTGGTCGGTTAAGACCAATGATGAATCACTGTAAAGTGCACCTCGCGAGACCCAAAGTAAATCCCGCATTGACTAATCACTGGTACTGAGCATGTAAAGTTAATTCCTGATAGATGGAAGTTTTCCCCCCATAATTTTGGCGGCAAAAAAAAGAGCATGGTAATTTATCAGTTTGTGAGTTGTAAACCAGGGTGTCAAATTAGTCAGTATTATGCGTTGGTTCCAGTTCGATCGCTTGGCATTCGTATCTAGTTTGGTTTTGTGCTTTCAATCGAGTACTAGAAATATCAGATCTGTTATCAGTTCCAACAAGCTGCGACCGGACCAAACCGGTTCCTAACTTTCCTTCAAATCTTAGCCGACCGTTTTGGTCCTGGTCTAATGAAAAAGGGGTTCTTTCGAATTGTTTTGTGTCCTTTTTAGCGCTGAATCATTTAGTTTCACCATTCACCAGCTCTCCCAACTGCACACCTTTGTACTCTTTATAACTCACAGAGATAACGACGTGCATTCAACTCGGCGATATGTGAATTAAAATATTCCACAAAAATGCTTGTCTTCTGAAGGCGTTCTGCTGAAAAGGGAGAAAACAAAGGCCTACAAATATTTTTTCAGGTCTTGAGTTTTATTGAAAACACAATTTTATGTAAATGGTGTAGTTATACAAGAGCATGTAAGTATGATTAGCCAGCAACAAGGTGTTTATACAACACTGGCGAGGCCAATCAACCTGCGCGCAACGTACTGGCAAAGTGTATTCGTTTCGAATGACTCAGCTGAAGATCAGAAAGAAACTAGAAGGTACTCAAGGGTGATTCATGCAAAAGTGAATAAAAAAACAAAACTAGCGGCATGCTTCATTTGCAAGACGCTCAGAAGGCAAACTCTCCCCCCAGCAGCGTCCTTGATGAGTACTGTTTAGAAGTTAGAAAACGTACAAGCAAATAATACACATTTAGCCTCTTATCATAGTCAGCTAAAGTTGTATTCCTGCACGCTGAAACGCCGACGCCAATTTATGCTGCACGTGGGCTACGTTTTTATTCATATTGTGCTGTGTTGCCACCCAATACATTTGAGATATTTAGTGTCCCTTTTGTTGATATTCTTAACTTAACTATAGTAGGTTACAAGTCAAGAAGGTAGCGGCAAATGCCCCTCAAAGGGAATCATATATCCCTCCGCCACCTCCACATCCAATTGCGCCCCATCGTTTCCTTGACGTTGCGACCAACGCGCGAGGAGGGTCGTGCCTTTCTGTACATATTTGTTTTATCTCTCGACTTTGACTTAGCATTGTGGAAGCCACGAGAGGGAGATTAAGTCTTCCCCCTTCCGATGGAAACAAAGACGACTTTCGGGGATTAGCTTCCCCGTCCAATTGATACAAAGGCTGCTTTCAGGGGCTCGGTTCCTTCTCCGATGAATACAAAGGTCGCTTTCTTAAAAAAAAAGTGGGGGTCGGAGACAAGTTGGCACCACTCTGTGGCCATTATCTATCCATTGAAGCGGAACAAGGAGCGTTTCCAGTGAACTCTTCTTTCAATTGCGGAGGGATTTGAAACCGGCGCACCACGCTTGTGGGAGGAGCTTCACCTACCTTCATAACTTGTGACCGACTATAGCGTGCAATGAATTATAAATCGCGCGGCTATTGCCGCATTGCCCTGAGCTTGTTTGCCTGCTTTAATTCTGCCATTAAAACGGTGTGCTTGATTACGCTAACTTGGAGAAGCAAGTTAGGGGATACATATAGATTTTCGTGAATGAACTGTTTGAACAAAGTATAGGGAAGTACCGATATCATGTTCGTACTAACAGACGCATAGACAATTGCATCCTGGACGTCCAAGTTTTATGACAGTATGCACAACGTCGAAGGTAGAGCTAAATATTTCACGGAGTTTCAAGTGTTCTGAGCAGAAGATGTGATCTGCAGAAAAGAGCGCGAAGCCAGGACCCATGTTTTAGTGCTACATTTTACATAATATTGGTGTCCTTTTGTTTCAAATTTTCATGATAAAATCATGTATGTTTTAAACCTGAAGTGCTGGCCCGGTAGATTCAGTGTTATGGCCCGGAAAGGGCCAAAACACTGAATCTACCTGGCCAGCTCTTCAGGTGACAAACGTACTCTACCACACTTTTACTTTACTATTATTACTGCTAGATCATCCTTCATTATAAGAGAACCTAGCGGATAGACAAAGAAGTTACCAAAATTCAAATAAAGTAAAAATAAAAAAGCGCCATAAAATGGAAGCAACCACCTTAAAAAACATTTTATACAATTTGCGACGATAACAATTGTTTTAAACCATGGCCTCTGCTTTTATACGGCGCTAAGCGCTACGATCTTTAATTGCCGTCCTTCTTTACTTCCCTGGAGAATCTAGAGTCTATAGAATGCTTGCGTTATAATTTAATTACAGTTATTTAGTTGTCATTTTACTTCTTTTTAGTAATGACTGAACGTTTAATTTAGCCACTTTGCAGCATCTCTAAATTCAAATATTTGAATCACAAATTTATCATCACCGCTTGTATAACAACGTAGACACAATGAAACCTGATCCTTAGAGACACTAAAATAAGGGAAATAGCAGGGAGTCTCCATGTCTTCCCTGTGGTGAGATTTGTCTGGATTTTATTTAACTGCACTCTTTTTCTAAAGCGCGGTGACGGAAAACACTGTTCTAAAAGTTTAGCGATGCACTAGGAGGACAATTAAACATCTGATTTGATTTTATCAAAAAACACCTTCTTATCATACTAGCAATAAATTGCCTGTGTGAACAAAAGTACCAATATTTTTGAAACGACGGCTGGATATGAGTGCTCGGTGTGACGAGGATAGCAAAAAGAAAAAAAAAACACAAATACTGTAAAATAAATATTGATGAAGTTAATTTGCAACAGTAGTTATAAAAGTGAATTACGTATGAACATGAATACCTATTTGTAATTGATTAATTTTTGTGCACGCATACGTTTCAACATATTACGATACTTTTTAGAGCTATGAAATTTTATTTGTAACTGCAGTCAATAACAGCTTCATATACTCAGGTGTGTCTTGAAATGCTCACGCGTCTTGGTTTGTTATTCGTCCTTTGGATTTCGTATTGGCTACTCGGAATTTTATTGGCTACGGAGGGATAACATTATGAACAAAATTCGCCACACCCTGCTTTTTGCAAGCAGTCAGTGCCTACATAACACATTATGAAATACTTTTAACAGGTATACGTGCAAGCAATGCGTTACATGTTAAGAAGGCGAAACTGTGGTGAGCGTTCGATTTAAAAATTTCGCTAACCATTAGTAACGAAACTCGTTTATGATTAGTTCCAGATTCTATAATAAGAACTGAATATTAATCCAACATAATATTTCAGTAAAATATATAACTATCTTTATAGTTACTGCCTTCGCTGGAGTTAACTAAAATCTAAGCGTTTTTTTTTTATTAGAACTGAGTTAGGCCTTCCCTGTTGTAACTTTTTGTCCTTGAACTTTTCAGTGAAATTGCGCAGCCTAAATTGCTTTTATTTAGAGAAAAAACAAAACTAGCCGCATTTGCTACAGCCCATAGTTGAACATATCTTCCACAAGTTATGTGTTCAAGGCATCGTCACATTATCGGAACCATCTTCGAGTCACCCACGAGGCGAGGACTGACACTGCTGATCAAGTCTGTTTTAGTAAGTTTTTAATCTTCCTCCTTTTCTCTTCTGTGGATGGCGTACAACACATAGCAAAGTTAAGTGAAAATGTTTGAGATTACGTTGCGTTTATATGCACCATCCGAAAAACACTACACAATTGTGTTTTGAGAATTTTACAACCCACTCTCGCAGTCTTCCTTTATTTCGAAAAGCGCATCAGGTTTTTTTATGATTTACAGGCGCATTGAATAATTTCTTAAAAACATACTAATATTGCAAAAACATTTCGGATGTTCCTGTTAGCAAGCACCAGCACATCATTGACATTATTATATTTGCAAAACGTCTGTAGCTTCAAAAAGATTATTTTAATACCTCTTTGTCCATAAAACGCTTCTGGAGATTAGGAATGCTGCGGTACAAGATCTATCGTACTAAACGTATGTGCTACAGTCAATCCCATTCAGGCGTAGACAAATGGAGCGCCGCGTATGGCATGAACGGCAAAGGGGGCTGGGTGAACGGCCTTCATGGCAACTGGTGCTTGGACCTCGACGGAGGAGGAGTAGGTCGGGGCTTCGGCAGGTTCGGAGGTCTTGGTGCCTGGCTCGTTGGTCTGGACACTGGCGCGGTAGCCGAAAGCATCGGCGATGTAGTTGACGATGCGGGCAGCACCATTGGCGTCCACGCAACCGTAGGATCCGACCTCGCTGTTGTTCACGTCTCTGGTCTCCTGGCGAGTAAGGCGGGTGTCAAACTCATCAACGTTGTCGTAGCCGAAACTCTACTGCTGTGGTACGTTCGAAGTAATAAAAAAAATGTATGAACGTTGTAATCAACAACTGAGCAAATACAAAAATCCTTTCAACTCCTGAAATTGCACCTGTCATCATTCATAGTCACTGCGTGCTTAAGAAACAAAGGGTGTTGCTCATTTTGTTCACACTTTTTTCTTCTCTATTTGTTCTTAGGTGTTAGTAACGGATAGTGCCGAAATCTCATTGGATGATAAGTGATAATAATAGGATCAAGACTCACAACGCCCTGCGTTTATTAAACTGTCATTGACTATATTCTTAGGACGGTGATAATACATGATATTTATAGTCATCGCTTTTAATGTTCGTATGGGTTTTGTTCTTCCTCTGTACAGAGTCTTGGAACTGCGTCACCACTGTAAGTATTTTGATGAACCCTGCTAAGGATGCTTTGGCCTTGCTGTCAGTTTCAGCCACCCCGTCAATTGTCTATTTTTGAGAGATTTGGACGCCTTCCTTGAGAATTCGCGATAGTTATGGCAAGTTCACGAGCGCTAGGTAATCTAGGTAATATTACACCACTTAAATTCATCATATGCGTAAGCGCGTATGATTTAAGTTCTGACTTTCTAGTCGTTGCGCTGATGCTGTAGGTTCAGTCGTATTAAGGCACCCCACACTCTAGGAAAGAAGATAGTCTCAATGTAGTAACGGCACAATTTGGTCTTCTGTACTCCCTTTGGCTCCCCGAAGAGACCCTCTGGTTCGAGTTAGGTACCATGCGTAAAAGCGGAGGACTAGCTGCACTTGACCGAGACTGAACAAGAGGCCTGCGCGAGCAAAAGCACTCATTAGACCTCCTAGGACAAGATGCATCTATATGTTTTAGTTCCGGAAAGCAAATGGAATGCTTGCCAGGAATACAGCTAATATTTCGCTTTTCTTGGGGATCGGCTTGACTCAGCACCCAGCACGGCTGAAAGTGTCGACCAAATTCGGATGAAACTGGCGAATTTCTATAAAGTGCAACAATATTTCAGACATTACATGGTACACTGACCTTTTCGCTTTTTGTGAATGCGAGCCAACGATTGTGTTAAGTGGCATTCACCCAAGCATCTCTTCAAAAATGATGTATTGAGATTTTACAAGTGTCATTGTTGTAACCTGCCCTCGCACAAACATAAATATTTATATAAGCGTAATATCTCTGAATACTCACACTTCTTGTTGTTGTTTTTTGTTTTTTTTTGCATGAACAACTTTAAGCGTTTGTAAAAGACGCGCTTTCAGCACCATAGTCTCGCAGTCACAGTAAACGGCCACCTAATTTGCTAAACCTGAGCTACTGATAAGAACTTAAGACTCGCGCCTGCGTCTCCCCGTGACCAACCTTTCTTGGTAGTCCTATGCGAAACTCAAAAAAACGCGACAACACACTTGATGCGCAGCACGTTCCACTTAGAAATCATATTCAGGGCAGAATCCAGAAGTCTTCATGTCGTCGTCACTGTTACACACAACATCCCAGATCAACAACAAAAAACGAACTCAACGCGCCCACAACATCGGCTATTAAAACGTGCCCGTGTCATGGAAAAACAAATTCCATAAAAAAAAAAAAAGTTTGGGAACATTCAAAACGCTGGGAGAGAGAATAACAAATAAAAAGAAGCAGCAAACACAGACCAGCCCGTTTTCTCGGAAAGAAAGTGCTCTAATCAGCTGTGCCTTGGTGTCACGTTCTGTGCACTTCCCACGACCGTCGTGCTTGCCAGGGGAACGATCGAACATGGCCGCTATATTGCTCTCCCTAATTGGGATTCTGGGATCTGGTTTGTATTCGCGGTGCTGCAGCACAGCGCTTGATCTGGTCTGATATCACAAGTAAAAGGAACTCGGCAAAACCTTGCTTAATCACTTCTGTTTACTACGTGTATTCATTCTCTGTGGCTTGAGAAACTTTTCAGTTTGACAGCGTTCTCTAGCTGACAAAGCGCGCGCCATGCTCTATTCTTTTTGGCACCGTGGTTCCTGATTTTGTTATGCGGCACAGATAATGTAAAATTTAATTGCATGCGGTTATCTCATAAAAGCGAGTGAAACGCCAATTCTACTTATGGTTTATTTTCGTCTTGCAGACCCTTGAGGTACAGCTTGACCATAAAAGAAACATTTAGTCGACTGCCCGTTAAACGTTCGCGCTGTTAGCAGGAGCCCGCGCCGTTACTTTGAAGCATAGATTGAGCATGCGCCCGCTGGGACCGTATTCCGCAGCATACTAAAACTCTCTTATATTGCGCTGGTCGGCTGCCAATAGATGTATACCGTTGCATGTAAACCGTTCATGCATTTTATGTAAATCGTTGCAAAACTTACGCAGTCTACTTTTTTATATTATGAATGTGTTATATATGTATTAAACGTTTGTCCGGAGAATGGGTATTTCACACTACCAGTGTTACTAATAATTAAAATCTCAAGCGAACAGGCAAAAAGCTGTCGGTGCCGCAAGAAAGGGTGCTTTGACCGGTTTGAACAGACGTTGCAATGTCCAAGTCATAGTCGACGCAAATGCAACGTTCGGAATTCGGCCTTATCATGAATTCTTCAGCTTTGAAAATTTAACTTCGGTCGTCCTTGAGTGTGATGTATATCTACGAGGCAATAAAGTTATATTTATTTTGAACTAAAACGTTCTGTTTGTGATATTGCAGCACTCTGGGCAACCAGTATGTCTGCGAAAGGCACATTTCTTCAGTGGGGCGCGATTTGTGGGGTAGAACATTTAGTCCAAGACAACTAAAAGCATGGGTTCAAAATTTAGGGGCTCAGGACCAAATGTAAAGGATTAATTTTCAGTACCAGGGGTGCAAATACAAGATTGGGACATTTTGTCCCAGGGGTCTAAATGCAGGAATGCAACATTTAGTCTCAGCGCTCTAAATGCAAGCGTGCAAAGCTTGGGGATCCAGATTTGACGAAATAACAAGAAAGGGGCAAAAGTTGCCCTCGTCCTCGTCAGTGTTCCAGGGGACTTATGGTTGTGGCAAAGCATTTGCTCCCTGGAGGGACTAAGTCCAGCTTCCCTTTTTCTTGGATTGTACTCATGCTGCGCATTCTTGAGAATAATGTAGGGTCATTTATGTCTGTTTATACATTTATTGACATTGTAGCCATTAATTTCACGTAAAATATTTTAGATATGATATCATTCGCATTGATGTTTCCAGAATTATCTCTGCCTTGTTTTTGAGGAAGAAGCGACTAACCGCACTATAATACGGCAAACCTATTTAGCGCGTCTCTGCAGAATTCTAAGATTTGCTCATTCTCACAAAAAAAAAAGGAAAAGAAAAAAAAGACAGACTATGACGTGTAAGTAGATTTGTACTAGATAGTTTTTTTAATGATGACAAATAGAAACAATTTCCAGCTAAACGTAGCGAAAGTGCAAGAATAATCGCCAACTCACGTGCTCAACCACCACCTGGGATGCAACGTTGACAAAAAGGCAGCGCACGAGAATCTGCAAGACGGAATAAAACACATGAACCGACTAAGATAAAAAAAAGCATAGGTCAATATCATTTAATATAATTGAAAGCAAGAAATTAACCTAACGTGATTTCTTTTTACCTTAATTGGATAAAATAATAAAGCTGTTTTCTTTTTATCTCAAATGAGATTAACGATGCCGGCCAACCGGCAACGTCTTATATACGACGCTCATATCATTCCGCACACGCATAAGTCATCAATCATGCCAGTCAAAGAACAAAAAAAAAAGACTTTACATGTATTTATTAGAAGGGCGTCGCTATAAGGTGTTTCAGGCTTTGTAAGGAGGAATGCGGCGAGAGTCGTGGCATCAAAGTCGGGTTTACACGGACTTTCGCGGGAGTGAAACATAGAAGCAACATGACAAACTGCACCTACTTGATTACATTACGATAAGCCTATTTTTATTACATTTACAAGTCGCACTCGGGACGTCCTTAGTGCCATCATTTAACTTTATCGCTTTGTGCTATTTCAGGCTCATTATCTAGGAACCATAAGTTGACATGAGTAGAATGTTCAATACCAAGCTTTATATACTTCATTTATATGAAACTAAATTCTGCGCGCACACATTCATTTGGCAGTTATGTTGCCCAGAATGTTGATAAAAGCCCATCTGCCGTCTGAAATGTGAGTGCGTTATATGAGCAGGACCATTTGTCATTATAAAAAATCTAAATTATTTGATTGATATTTGTATTAGTTCTCAAGTTTGCTGGATGGAATGAATATTAATTACACATTATTTAGTGAACCGTGTTTTCAGGACGTTTTTGTTAAGATCAAACAGTATTTCTGCTGTTGGTCACGACGAGAATACTGGGCGACCAGAACAAACGCGGACAAACAATTTTTTATTTACTCTTTAAAAAAATAAAAGAAAAATATGAATAAAAAACAATATTATAGTACTTTAGTAACCATATTCTCCGAAGATTTTGAAGTGGCCGTTCTCTGCGTTGATGCAAAGCCCCAGGCGCTTCTTGAAATTTTCGACGATGGGCCGCAGCTCCTCTGGTGCGATTCCGTCCCACTCCCGACGCAGCGATTGCTCCAGAAATTACAAACGTTTGTGATGCTCAACACAAGCACAAGCACATAATTGTCCACAGGCTGTAATCTATAGGTTGAGATCCGGTCAGTACAGCTGCCATTCTTGCGAAGACAAACGCACGGTTCTCCTGATGGCACCCGTAGCGAACCTGTCCGAAAGCAGAGCCATAGAGTGCGGGATTTGTTTGCGGAAGTGTGAGCCGACATCTGTGCCGCTACATCCCACCACGCCAATACTGGACAACAAAAGGCACTTCAGTTGACAACCGTGCACCTAACAAGCGTCACCTAAGGAATATACCACACGGATACCTCTTGGTCGGCTGCTTTTTAATCTTCCCTAATGACCTTCCACAAGATAGGTTTTGTAAAATACGTCGATTCGCAGATTCCTGCGTCACTTATACTACCATCTCATTGGAAACCGATAATCTCCAGCTTCAAAGTGATCTCAGAAAATCAAACTACTGGTGCGAAAAATAGTTGATGTCGCTTAACAAACCAAAGTGCGAACTAATTCAATTCACTCTTAAAATGTTTTTTTTTAGCCTTTAAACATTCCAGAGACAAATATGGGATTGAAGTTGTTCCAGTGTATAAATAAATATCTTGGCATATGACTAGCACCTAACCTTTCATGGAAACCTCATATTGAAGCGATTGCTGCTCAGGGGCGGATTTATGGCTAAGGTTTGGGGGGGGGGGGGCGGTGGTGATTTTTTGTTTTTAATTGTGCGGGCTAGCGATTTTTGCGGCATCTACAAAAAGCAACTATTAATCGTGTTTTAACGTTTGTTACAGCCTAAATATTCCCACCAAATTTGTATTAGTTTCTTGTTATTTTATATTAACCCGCACTTGTTGCTTCAGTGGTTCAAAGATTTGCACTATAAGTGGTAAAAAAGAAAATAGAGATAGAGAGAGACATACGTGTGCATGGTTCTATATTCTATGTCTAAACAGTGACTATCCCCATTTAAGCAACACAGGCAATTGAGGCACGCGGCGTGAAAGAGTTTGTGCAGGGACTCGATCACACAAAATACATCAATTTAGACAAAAAAAAAACACCACAAAGACCGGAGAAGAAAGGATTTGTTATCAAGACAAATGTAAGACGGCCGAATAATATGGAGAATTTCTAATTCCTGGAAGAACGTGATCAAAATACCTTCTTATTTTCATTGTTATTTTATTGACTCACTCTCGAAAATGCACAGTTCTTGAGAAAAGTAGCATTTAGTTGGAGTAATTAAACTCTAATAAAAAAACCGTGGGTGGGATTTCTCAGCGACTTTACTCTCAATGACTTGGTATTTTACGGGAAACAGCCAAACAAAAATAACTGTTCGATTCTTTATGGTCTTGTGGATTCGTGAAACCAATAGAAAACAAAAATGCGAGCTCAAATGGTCTTCAGCGCAGTGCCTAGGCGAATTGCGTGGAGCAACATTAAAATTATTTATTAAACAGATTCATGTTTATCTGATGAGATGAAGAAAAAAAAACAAAAACCCTACAATTGGGGAGGACAGAATACAGACATAATTATTTACACAAGTTATCAACTTAAAGGTTCTTCAGAGCACGAACATCGCCTTCCTTCGTCGTGCTCCCTGCGCGTAGCGGTCTACCACCTTCTCTTGGTCGACGTTCACATCTCGGTGGACGTGGAGGAGGGCAAGACCGTTGAGTCGCTTTTCGCCACACCGCGATCGAATCCAAGTTTTAATTCGACGAAGGGTGGAAAAGGACCGCTCAGCCGTCGCAACACTAACTGGCAGTGTGGCGAGAACGCGCAGCAGAGTCCTGATGTTGGGGTAGAGCTCTGGCTCCGACTCTTGAAGTGTCTCCACAGCTGTCGATTGAAGAGGCCCCTTCTCTTGTTCGCGTCTCCATTTCGCCGCCCACAGTGAACATTCGGCTCTGATGATGGTCTGCAAAGCTACATCTCCCATTCCGAGGAGCACGCCGTATTTTGCTGCCAGGATACTGAGCTTTCCTGGAGCTCCCTTCTCATTCACATGGCGAGGCAAAAGTGTGTTGAGGCTGTACACTTCCAGCACCTCTTCCGGAAAACGCTGCTTAAGATCTTCTACGACAGATTCCACAAGAGGAATGTATACATGTGCGCGGAAGTATGACTCGGCTGTCTGTGGAGGCAATTTTGCGCAGTTCATTTGTCGTTGGACTAGACGAGGCACATCTAGTTGGGCTCCCATATTCTCGGCAATTTCTTCTGCATGCGCGAAAATTTCTTTGAAAGTCTTCTCGACGTTTAATGGGTTCCGCTTTTCGCTCAGGACGACGATTGTGTCTTTCACGATGTCCGAGGCACTGTTCATTTCCAGATCCGGCTTTTGGAGCAACCGACTTAGGGGAAGCGTGACTGAGAGTACATCGTAGAGTGCTAGGGTTGCGATTACAAATTCGGCATCCAGGATTGATGTAAGCAGTGATCTCGCCTTGGCAGCCGAGCTTGGTTCTCGCCACTGCGAAACCGTTTCCAACGCCTTCGCGATGCTTCCCAGGCTCTCTCTAAACTGCAAAACAGCGTCGTGACGTTCGACCCAACGTGTGTCGCATAACTTGGTCAGCTGTTTGCCAAGCTGGAGTTTCAAAACGGCGTTACGCTTGGGCGAGGCCGTAAAAAACGCAATGACTTCCCGCATTGTCCCGGTGGTGTTTCGGACACTTTGCACAGTTGATGTTTTGGATATAGAAAGGTTCAAGCTGTGGTTGAAGCAGGGGCATCGAACTGCATGCACGGCTACTTTTTGAATTTCCTGAATGGCACCGCAGAGCTCGGAGGTCATTACTGAGCATCCGTCTGTTGCAATGCCTACACAGCCTTTGGGGTCGAGAGACAATGACCTCAGTAGACTTAGCACGATTTTTCCGAGCTTGGTACCAGTCAGTGTTGGCTCCAGTGCGTCGTCTTCGTCTTGCTCTTCCTCGTCGGACCCGCTGTCCGACATGGACGAATTCTGATTCTGATTTGAATCTTGAGGCTTGAGTTCTCGAGGATCTAAGAAACCCACAAAATCTTCTCTGATCTTTAAATCATGTTCATACCTCAAAACAAGAGATAGCTGAGACTTGTGAGCCACGTCGGTTGTCTCGTCGAACATAATGCCATAATATTTGCTCTGTCGAACTCGTGCCAAGATCACGGACAGAACTTCGTCTCCGCAACATTCAATAAGGGCATTTTGAGTTGTTTTGCTTGTGAACATCTTCCTTCCTGTGGCTGTGGAGAGATGTTTTTCGAGGGCATGGTCACCACATTTCACTCTGAAGCGCAGCAGCTCCTTGAAGTTTCCTCCATTCTCCGAACTGTCATTGCCGTTCTTCCCAGTGACCACTGGGCCGTCATCCCGATGTCCACGGAAGGCAATATTCTGCCGGGCCAGGAACACAACGTTGTCGACAATCGAGAGAAGCCGCGCGCGGTTTTCAGACACCTGCCGCATTCGCTGTGTATCGATCTGGTTTGCCACGACCCTTGCTGGGTTGCGACAAGTTTTCAGAAAAGCCTTGCCCGCTTCCACTGCTTCGATGTGATATCTAGCTTTGGAATGGGTTTCCAAAGCTCCATCTTTCCCCAGAAGCTTCGCGAATTTGTTCAAAGGCTCCGTTACAAGAGCCTGAAGGGCAACTGTCTTGTGTTTCCCCCCAATGTGCCCGGTGGCAAAAAGAGGACAAAATTTGCAGAACAAACCTGCCTTGGCATCCGAGACAACCAGCCAAGGATATTTCAGTAGGTGGTCACTTCTGACGTACCTCCGTTCGACTGTTTGTCCCTTGTTGTGTTCGGAGAAAGGGAAGGAGTAACCTTGCGGTGGCATCCAATGGCATTCGAGTAAGCCAACCACGGTGTGGTCGTCTGGCCTCGCCCCAACGAAGTTGCCAATGTCATATTGCAAACCAAAGTCAGCTGCTGGATTCCGAAGTGTGTGGACGGCCGGGGCTAGTGGGGTAGTTCCGTCAGAATTCTCGACCATGGGCGACGGGAGAGCCTCAATCGTGAGTTGTTCGTCCACGCCATCAGACTTCAAAGTGAGCTTCGAGTCGTTGCTTGCAATGTCTGCCTCAGTGACAATCTTTTTGGGCACAGCTTGGAAGAAGTTATGCAGAGTGGTACTTTTCCGCTTGGATGACTTTGGTGGACCATCTTCACTCTATGTAAAAAACACTTGTTTTACTAAACAGATAGAACCCATTCATGAGTGACGTAATTTATAAATACCACGAGTGACTGATTCAGCACTAATTACCAATATCAGCTGTGCGATCTTATGCGTCTCAAGCCGAAGTGTAAATAGAAGGTGAAAGTAGTAAAGGCTGCGTACACAAATACAAAAAAAAAAAAATTATTACAAAAATTAGCTCAATATAACATACCAAGTCCCAAACGCTGGTTGGCTGGGAGTTCTTAAGCCATCAGTGTCCTTCCACCCCACAAAAAGATTTAGTGAGCAAATTTCGCATAAATATTTTGATTATCCATCGACCGAAAGAAACGCCGCACACAGTCTATGACTAATTTTTATGCATAGAAAGAGGAGGAAACTATTAATGTCTGCAGCGCGATGTTTTTTTTTTTTATGTCGCTGCGGATGGTGGCAAAGAAACGAACAATCCACACGTTCCATTTAGCTTTTCTTTTCCTTACTATCTATGTCAATTACTTTTTCGGCATGCGTCGCGGCTACCAACCACCTCATACGCGAGCGAAGTGCAGAAAATGCCTCGTTATAATTTGTCAAAAGAGCAACGTCATTTTACGGACTAAAGTGCAACTCACCATTGTAGCGGCTTGTTCGAGGCGGGGTTTAAGCCGCACGTCCGGAGGCTTCCTGGCTCGTGACGACGACCATTCCCCGAAGTGAAGAACCCAGGGGTCCAGTGGAGGTGGGAGAATTGGTAACGTAACGAACGGTTTAATTACATGGTAGCGATACAGTCGTCAAATCCGAGAGAACCACGGAGCAGCCTCACGCTCCGCCTTATATAGGGTCCGTTTTCTCCCTCACTCTCCGCCAGGGCAGCAGGTGCAACCGCCAAGTGCGTTGCAGCAAAGTCCGCCGCGTCGTAGCCAGAAGTGCGTCGTAGCCATGGTTCTCCGCAGTTAGGCCATGCCTCTCTCCCCTTCCGGAGCGCACGAACCCACACACACACACACACACGTCCCGTTGACGTCACGGACGCGTTGAGACTCGTTTTGGACAGGCTTCGACAGGCTTCGACAGGTGGGCGACAGTCGTGAACAGATCGTGACTCGTTTCGGGCAGGCTCCAACAGGCGGGCGACTGTCCTGAACAGATCGTGACTCGTTTCCGCAGCGTTGAAACTCGGAAGAAGGTCGCCGAAGGTTCCATTCTTAACAGGCTGCAGAACTCGACTCCCGGTTACTTCATCCGCCTTAGGCTCACGTTGTCTCTGGAGGTCAACAGCACTTTCTCGTTACCCGAATCACCGTTTTGCCCAGGAGTGAACGTGTGAACGACAGGTCGAAAGCGCCGCCACTAAGCTCGAACGTGCGCGTCACCACGTGCTCCAAGTCAATCGTCACTGAAAAACAGCGATCCGCGACGGAGAAGGGATGAATGGTGCAACACAGTAAAGAAGTCCACGTTTGGTTTCCCTCGCGGATCTTGAAGCTGCACTGTTCTCGGCGCTCTAAGCTACCCGACTGACTCCCCTTCAAAGTAGCCTGACCGACCGTTCCTGACTTGTGAAACGTGAGCGCTGGCATTCCCGAGGTACCTTCGCTCAGGCCCGGCGGCGCATGACTCAGAGCCCACACACGCACGCGTGTACACTGTGGTGACCCACGTTGCTCACCGCTCGAGAGAACTCGCCCTGCCTCGTGACCTTGCTGCGCTCCCGATAGACCGGTTCTTCCCACCCTCCCGCTTCGGGAGAACGTAGCCAAGGAGAGGGGAACGCCCGTCGCCCAAGACGGGAAGCAAAAATAAACCAGTTGAGTTTTGGTATGCGCGCCTCGCTATCGCCATCTCAACAACACCTTGTTATGACCCGTCCCATCTCCATGTGTGTGTGAGTGCGTGGGAAGCTTACCGAAGTATTTTCCTAGTCGTTAGGACCACTTTGGGGGAAGGATTAGCCCAGGCTTAGCCGAACGCTCGGGGCGTTGCCAGTCTGGCTGGCGTCAGTCGCTTCCGGGGAAGCGCCGCTCAAGGACTCCCCTCCCTCACGTCACGTGTCAACCCTTCGGACTTCTACCTGCGGCTGGCGCCGAGGCGGCGGAACGCGACAGTGTGTGTTGCGAGCTTTCCCGATTCTTCTCTGCCACGGTGGTGGGAGGGGGGATTAAACGGCGCCGGCTGTCTGCGGGGGAACAATCCAGGGATCGTTCATCAGCCAATTCGAAGACCTTGGAACTGTTTCCCACCCCCTTCGTAGGATTCCAGAGTGGGGGATAATCGTCGTCTCGCCTTTCCCAAACGTTAAGCTCCCCTTGGGGGAGAGCTCCGCTGGTCCGACTGCCCTCGGTCGCTTCAGGAAAAGCACCGCCCACGGAATCCTCCTCTCCCTCGCGTGTCCACAAAAATCCCGACCGTTCGAGAGACGGTCGTCTTCGGTCACATATTTCGCTATGAAATAAACCTGTTAAGTTTTCCCGACTGAGTGGTTCGGGCGTTGTTCGTGAGAAAGGTTGGACGCCAGCGAGATTACCATGCTCCCCGAGAGACAAGGCTGGGTGTCGACACCTAACAACCTCCCCTCCACCCCCTTAGCCGAGTCTTGCGGTCATAGTGGACTTTTCCCGCCTCTCTTCGCCTTTCAACCAGTGGTGCCAATTCAGCGGCACAGGATGGCTCCACAGAGAGACGGAGGGAGCAGGGAGCCTCGGTACCAAAGCCGCCGCCTCCGTACAGGGTGGAGAGACGCTTTGGACGAGCCCGCGCCGCAAAGCTGCTATCTTAGGTTCTGAACTTTAAACAAGCACCGCTTTCCCTTCGCAGGTACATCTCGCGTCTGGTAAACTTGTCCACTCATCTCTCTCCATTTTGTTTATTAAATAACAAAGACGTTGCCAAGGAAAAACAGATGGCCGAATCTACTGTCCTGCTTCGACAGCACAAATTTAGTTTGCTGACCAAATAATCACTACACCAAAACCAAATATTAAAAAAAAAAAAAATTCAGAAATATTTTTATTTTTGGCGTCTCGGAGGGGGCGGCCGCCCCCCCCCCCCCCCCCGCCCCCCCCCTCCTCCTAAATCCGCCCCTGTTGCTGCTGAAGCCTCCCGAACACTGGGATTAGTAAGACGTATTTAACGAGACGCGCTATCTCTTGTTCAAAAGATGGCTTATAAAACTTACGCAAAACCTAAATTAGAATATGCTTCCGCTATCTCGAGCCTCTCACCCCCCTCTTTAAGTCTGCTTAATCAACCGTCAAGAGTCAACCGAAAACCGAGCCGCCCAATTCATCTTATTATTCTATGATTATTCCACTTGCATTTCCCTAAAACTTAAACTTAAACTTGCACCCCTTCGGACCCGGAGAACGCGTTCTCGCCTTAGCATTCCTCATTAAATGTACAACCACTGCCAAGAGCTAAACCGCGCCCTCCTCTCACCCCCGACAGAATACCATCCCGCCTAAATAAATATTGTCCAATTGAACAAATCCCCGGTAAAACCAATGCGCTTCACGAATCACTCCTTCCTCATGCTGTCGCTGAATGGAACCAGCTAGATTCCACCTTTCATCGTTAGCGTTACTGATGCAGAAGGTTTTTTTTTTCTTGAACTAGACCGTTTAAATTGTGTGTATGTATTACTTCTGCTGCGTTTACTTATGTATATTTTGTTTATATTTCTGTCCGACTATTGAATCATTCAATACATTGCCCCCCCCCCTCTTTTATGCCATGTACTAAACGGGCTTTTAAGGGTGTAAATAAAGGAAATGACGTAAAGAAACCCGGAAAATTGAGCCTACATCACATCTGAGCTGTTTACGCCGTATGAGACGGCGCTAAATCTTCTGAGAAGATCCTTTCTGCGTCACCGAAGTACTGCCGGCCCACGAAAGTACCACGGTCTCCAAAATGTCGCGTCAGTACACGTCCATGTTGATATTGAAGGCTCATTCCACGGAAACCAGTGGTGTTTTTACGCTGGCGCGAATCCCACCCCAGATCATGACGGACTGGGGGTTTCGGCTTTGTTCGACAATGGCTGAGGTGCCGGGAGCCTCTACGGACTATTTCCTGTTCTCGAGGCGGTAATTGGCCTGCTCGACCGTAAAACGCTTTTTGTCTGTGAAGAGCGTACATTCCCAGCGCATACTTCGGCCCGGCCTTCAAGTTGCCGGCACCGTTGAAGACGGACTGGCTCGTCTTCGTCCAAAGGTAATTGAACTTACGGATTCTTGTAGGGGTTCAGTTCCAACCCTCTTTTAGCCATTTTGCGCATCAATTCACCTTTGATTCCTGTCTCATGAGTGCTATTCCTCATGGAGACCCTCGAATTTCGCTTTACTTGCTTTTAGATGATATGACGGTTGGCGGACGTTTTGACAGTGCGCTTTCTTTCTTTTCCTGGCGGTCGTATTCGTGGCCGAACTCGTGGAAATGCTTAATGACATCAAACATTGTTTGGTGAGAAACCTTGAGCATTCGGACAATTGAAAATTGGCAAAGACCTTGACAAAACATCTACAAAACAGCAGAACGTTTGTTTGACATTCTAAAGGACAAATAAGTTAAAATAGATTAAAAAAAACGTTTTTGTACAAAAACGGCGCTAAATTTATATGCGCATTTTTTTTTTTTTTTACAAATATGTAATCTTGTTCGGGTTTGTTCTTGTCACCCTGTAGAACTGCAAACGTCGAATGAAATATTAGTTATCAGTTCTTAGATTGAGCTTAACATTTCTATTAGGAGGATTTTGCCTATTGCGTGAAGGTGCTGCCTCGTAGAAATAATAATCCTCGTAAGCGCATTTAACTCTACTTTGTTCTAGGATATACAACTGCACGAGTACCACTCCATTTTCTACGCAAATATTCCCGGTAGCACACTAATGTCTTATTTGAAATAGCTTGGGCACCAAAACAACTGCAAAATTGTAACACAACCGGGGACTCCGGAAGTAGATATTGAGTGGGGGGCTGAAGTTAAACCTTTTTATTTTTATATATGTATTTTATTCTAGGAAACAATGACTGGATCCGATTTCTGTTGTCTCATTTTTACATATTGTTTATTAAAAAATCAAATATTATTTGCATGAAGTTTCTTACTTAGCATGTACAATCACTTTTTCTTCCTGATTTATAACAACAGTAGAGAGTTTTAGTGGCTCGTACGCAAGAGCCTTGCATACGCAATACAATTGCGGGTCGGAAGTGCGCACCCGTAGAACGCAATATTGCGTTTTGCGCATGCACCTTCTTAACCTCAAAGCTTTTACGTATGGTCCACTAAAACTCTCTAATATCGCGAAAACGCTTATACATAGTGCTTTAGGAAATTTCAAAATCCCTACAAGGGTACACGACATCGCAAAATTGAGTTTGCGGGGAATCACGTTTATTATTCTTCAAATGTTCATCTAAAAAGACATCCACGCTATGAAATGAACGATTAAGCCAAAAGAACTGCATATATACAATGACATCTTAATACATATTTAGCAAATGTGCACAAAAGCGTGATGAAGGAAACAAATCCAGATATAGGCAAGGCCATGTATGTTAATCGTCTCAAGGAAGACCAAAGGTCGCCGTTCGCTCAACAGTCCTGGAGACAAATTCCTTGATGATGTCCAGGTTGAGCTCGGCAGTTCTTCCTTTTCTTAATGTGCAAAATAATGAGGTGTGTTAGCCTCCCCTGACTCAAGCGGCTGCGTTGATAGGTTTTAATTCGGCGTAAGACACTAAATGAGCGCTTCCCCGAAGCGACAGATGCAGGCACAGAATAAAGAAGTTTCGTATATTTTACGACTTGGTCCAGGAGGTCATGAACTTCGTTGAATTTCGCTTGTAGTGTCCTCAATATGGCATCACTAATGGGGGAATCAAGGTCGCATGAAAGAACCGGCGCAAGTAAAAGCTGCGCAGAGAGTCGGGCCAGATCAAAATCACATGCATGCACTCCTATTGCCTCTTTCAGGTTATCTGTTGTGAACTGTCTTCCACCGGCGGCGTTAATCAAGGTGCTCTCTAGTTTTACTAGCTGCTTCATACCAGGCTGTTCAAACCACCGTTGAGTTTCACTCATAATGCAGCCTACAGCCGCAAAGTACTCCTTCCGTAACGCTGCCTTGCATTCAGGTACAACAGGCGGAGAAGGTGTGTGGCTCATTTCAAACCTTTTTGCCGGTTTTGTCGGCCTTGCGCTGCGAGGGTCCTTCAAACCTAGACGCATTGAAGTTGAGCTCGTGCAGTCCCACAACTCGTTCAAACGGGACTTCAGACCGCAGACGGGAAATTGACTCGCAGAGTCTTTGTACCCTCTTTGATACCTGCGGCGCGAAACGTTGAACGTTGCAGTATACCTTGCAAGTGCTTCGCATGGGCAGAACAAAGCTATAGAAATGTTTAGTGATACGTTTCGAACCTTTTCAAAAGCCTCTCATAACCCTTCAAAATGACCCTGCTGTTTTCTGCGATCGTATATTCACATTGTAGTTGTAGCAGCTCGTTCAGTGTCTCCTGAAACGTTGAACGTTGCAGTACCCTTGCAAGTTCTTCGCATGGACCGAACAAAACTATAGAAATGTTTATTCCTACGTTTCGAACCTTTTCAAAAGCCTCTCATAACCCTTCAAAATGACCCTGCTGTTGTCTGCAATCGTATATTCACCTTGTAGCAGCTCGTTCAGTGTCTGTTGAACTCTAGCATAGTTTTCAGCGAAATTTTTCATTGACTTCACTCTGACAGTCCACCTTGTTGGGCAAAGCGGAAAAAAAGGTTATTTGGCGTTGATTCCGCCTCTTCCGCCGCGTCGCGGACTGGAGGAATTGCAATAGATGAATAAAGTGTTTTGCGTTTCTTCGAAGCAAAAATTGCATTTCAAACGTCCTTCGTGGTACTGAGAGCATCGCAATGATGTCGCAGGTATTACTAGGTTCCAGTAACACGAGATCTAAGCTGTGGTTGCCGCAATGCACATACATGGACCTCGGCTCAGGATCACTAATTTGTTTCTGCACGCCTGAGAATCGGCCGGACATGTTGGCGGCCACTGTAAAAGCAATGGCCACGCAGACTATGCAAATCAATGCCAAGGCGCAAAATCCTGTCTCTCATGGTCGTGTACAGCGTCTCAACCCTGCTGTCTGCGACGTTGTACAGGCCATTGAAATCTTCTCCGACGTCGAGCCTCTTGCTGTCAACCCACCATATACGTACAAGGGGTCAATTGTTCCTCGACAGCTACATCAGTTGTGCCGTCAGCAATGATGCCATAGAAGGTCTGGACCTCGCTGTATTTCGTGGGCCCTGATCTCAACCAGCTCGTTCTGCACATCACCGCTTACCCACTTGTCCTTTTTCGTCATCCACCTTTCCAGGGCGGACACATCCCCCGATCTTTCATGAAGCAAATCAAGCAAGTTTCCATCATCTTTTGTGCGCCCCATTAGAGCTTGGCTTGTGCGGCAAAGGTAGCGAAGAGAGCTCACTATGACCCGAAGTGCTGCCCTGGCTTCTTCCTGTTGCTTGGTGCATTGCTTTGTTAAGAGCTGCGCGACACGAAACTGACGCTTTTCATGGCGTCTAGGCGTCTAATTTTTTCTGTATCTTTTTTTTTTTTCAGTTGCTAAAGTCAGTCTTAACAAACGCTAGCTCCATTGCACCATATTTGCATCCCCTTTTCTTGAAAAATAAGCTGCACTCATGGCACAACACCGCGTCGCTCTTGCTGTTGTCGGAAAGCCATGGGAATCTTTCGAACCGATCTCGCTGACACGACCTGCTAGTTTTGTTTTGGGTCTGTAGTGAGCGCTTCAGCGACTAGTGACACTGACTTTTTATCTATCAGGTCAACAATTTTAATATTAGAGATGAGGGCTGGGGGGGGGAGACAATCGGAGAGGGGGGGGGGGGCTGAGCCCCAACCGGAAAATTCATGAAGGTGTCGCCTCGTAGAATCAATAATCCTCGCAAGTGCATTTAACTGTACTTTCTTCTAGGATATGCAACTGCACGAGTACCACTCGATTGTCTATGCAAATATTCCCGGTAGCACACTACCGTCTTATTTGATATGGCCTGTGCACCAAAACAACTGCAAAATTGTAATCAAGTTCACTATTCTCATTTTCGCACGGCGTTGTGCCTTTCTCCATTTTAAAATTGAGCACCATTAATCTCACTGTTTTTTTTTTTAAACAAAAGAGTTCCAGCTTGAAGTGGTGAAGAAAGTATACAAACAAAACAAGCACTTTCACTTAAAAAGTATGTAATAAGTGAAAGCCTTGTATTTCAACCTTTCACTTAAGCAAACACTACTTTTTTAAACGTTGATAAAGTTAGAACAAGTAGGAAACACTTTTTTTTATTGCCGAACAAAATTTCCATCTTGCTTAAGGTGTGTACTCAGCTTCAGTTTGCCGAAAGTTCACTTAGTTCTTCTCATGACTTTTGACTCGATCCCACCGAGATGTCCACATCACTGTGGCCTAGCTATTTCCGCGCCCAAAATGAAGCTATGGTGTGTGAAATAGAATGGTAGCGCGGGAGAGCTTTCTCTCCGGATTGCCACCGGAGTGGGCTGACGGGCGGAAATGAAGGGCTTTGAGGGTTTTGCGCAAGCCATATCCAGGAGACTAGCCCCGATCTTCTCGTATTTGATGACAGCATTGCTTCTATTGCACGCACGCTTCTACGCTCTAGCCGAAGGCGCGATGCGAAGTGACCCGGAAGAGCGGTCACTATTAAGTTAGAAACTATCATCAATGACTTCATCTTCTTAGAAGCACTCAGGGCTACAAAGAGCATTCAAGTTTGATTGGGACTTTTCTTCTTGCAGAGGAAATCGAAATTCTGACAAACACAACACTATGTCAGCGTTTCCAAATATTATTCTTGCCCTCTCAGGTGTCGCTGCCATCGTTTTGGCAGGTCGTTGATTCCTTTGGCGTGGAAATATATTGAGTTTTTTTAATACAATTTGAAGAACGTATCCGGGCAGTTTACTTGGCCCCGGCTGTCGCCATTCCTAAAACTGTTGACACCATTTGAACACTCTTGTCCTTGACATAATTTATTTCCCCATGCAGTGCTTGCAATGCTCTCAAGCTCTCAAGTGGTTTAAACCTCCTTTTGGAAAAAGGTATTATGCATTGCCTCTCCGAAAATTCTGGTAAATTGCTCGCCCTCATAAGAGCTGCACCTATTGCAGATGGGACAAATAATTCGCCACTCCGGCACGGAATATGCAAGAAGGATTACATTAATGTCTCCCACAAGCTTCAACATGTTACACTATTTTTCTTTTCTTTTTTTGCAATTCCTTATAAAAAATGGTTTTGCCCCACCTTGAACGCCCCCTGTTAAACAATCAGTGTATTCAACTGCGTACTCGAGCCTGTCTGGAGGTAGCGAATCAATGACAGAGAGCGAATGCAAGTCTTGGATCACCGTGTTTCTTGATCACCATGTTTTGGATCACCGTGCTTCTGGAAGATGGGTAGATGAGTCATGATCGTAATGAAATTTTTGTCGCAGATATCTGGCGGCTATCATCCCCGAATCAGCGCAGTGTGCACACTTCAAGCTTCAACGTTTCCCGTGACTTGATTGATGCTTTTTGCCACCTTCGCAGACCTGACTCCTTTATCATCGTTACATAATACTCACAATATATGTTGTAGCGGGCTTTCGTGCAATTGCGCAATGAGTTACGAATTATATACGTTGCAAAGCTCGGCTGGAAATGCCACTTAGTGCAAAGGACATTAGTAGACATAATGCAGTTGCAAAGACAGACGAAACATGTATAGACTTTCCCAGAAGTTAGTTTATTGCACAATATGTTGTATTTATTTTAGCAGCGATTGTTCGGCTAAATTCTTGTTCTCACGGGTCCAAGCTAAACACTTTGCCCTCGTGCATGCCATAACTTCTTGGTGGCATACCGGACGTCCCCGCACACGACAACTGGCTCAGCACCTGCCACAATGATAACAGGAGAAGAATTTCGCACGAGGTTTGATCTTCTTAGACCATCAATAACTTAAGTCGGGCGAACAAAACAGCCAAAACAGCACGCCTCGGGCAACTCTAATGAACGACACCTACATCAGAACGATCAGGTCTGGGCAATAGACTATTGGAATGGCAAGAAATAGTCGAAAGGCGTAGTCGTCTGAGTTCTAGGAAACCGAAAGTGTAACATTCGGACGTACTACGGAAATACATGGAAACGACACATTGAACAGCTGAGTCATGTACCCAAGGAAAAAGAGGGAATATCTCCGAATCAAGACGATAGCCTCAGGCGCGCAAGAACATCAAGAAAGTTCGCCCCTTTAAGCGCCATTAGTCAGCGAGACGGTTAACCGTCTTCGATTTTCAGTGGCGACTTTCTAACTACGATTCAAGTAGGTAATAATGATTCCGCAACACCGGAGGCAGGCACTCTAAGCTTGCCTGCCAAACCACGCAATGGCGACAAGGATGGGATTCATGCAACAAAGACGGATATAAATAAATATATCCTTGCATTATCCCAAATTAACCGGTACATCACACTTCCAAACTTCGATGCAACAGAAGTGTCTTTTCTGTGTCCCGCACTGACCTCTGGTCCGTGACTTAAATATAATCCTGCACTACGGGCTTATTCACACAGCAGGCGTTCAATTAACTACGTTATGTTGGCTATGTTCCCCTTCTTACTCGTGAAGATTACTCGTGATACGACAAATAGAGCGTCGCCAACTGAACTGAGATTCTTCCACAAGAGTCTGATTTGGAGAGCTTAGACCAACCAGTATTTCAGTGTCGGGGTAGATGCGTTCGCAGCACTGCCGCCTTCTGCCGCAGCCGCCATTCCCGGAACTGATACGTACAGGAACGGAGATTACGGTACAGCTGATACAGTTGCGCCATGCTGCGATTTAATTGGAAACGTACCAATTGTGAAATCAAGCCGAACAGGTGAAACATTTGCCTTTTTACGCACAACCGCGGCCAAGGCAGCTGTAATAGAAAGAAATAGTGAGTGTTGCTATGCAGGTGCTAGTCACAAACATGTTCACTTCGTTAATACATAAAATGTGCACAAGCTTTCTATAGAAAACATGGCCACGAAGCACCACTCATTGCATGTTAGATTACCCCTGCCTTTGCGTACGTTATAGCGTTGAGAATATTAGTTTTTCGTAAAGTCCTTGATTGTTGTAACAAGCCGCTATTCTTTACTGGGTAACAAGTTTTCGGTCACCCACTATAATATTAAGTCTGAGATCTAAAATAATTTCATTTCATTGCATTTATCTACCTCAAGAGCGTTTTTTGAGGACGGATTATTACATGAGGGGGGTGGCAATAAATGGGAATACAATATAAAAGAAGATCGTAAGAACACTAACACAAGCGCATTTCGTCTAACCACAAAGAAAAAAATATATACACAATATTAACGGAGAAAACATGAATGAGTTATTATGGGAACGGTATTGAAGGAGTTTACATATGTTGTTGTTTCTAGAAGAAATATAATGGGCTTTTTGACAATAGAAATTTCGGAACTGTGAATTACTATTGTAACCTTGATGGAAGAAACACATGCGGTTAATTTTGCGTCGTGTGGCTAATGAAGCGAGACCATGTCTTGATTTTAAGGCGGAGACACTAATGTCTGGAAAATAATCGTTTAGGATGAACCGGGTGGCTTTGTTTTGAATTGATTCTAGGTTTG
Source organism: Ixodes persulcatus (assembly GCA_013358835.2). Lineage (NCBI taxonomy): Eukaryota > Metazoa > Arthropoda > Arachnida > Ixodida > Ixodidae > Ixodes > Ixodes persulcatus. The sequence goes on from JABSTQ010007347.1 coordinate 73,458, forward strand.
ATATTAGATAGTTTTGATGTGGATTCCACACAACGCTTGCGTATTCAAGCTTGGGTCGAATTATTGTTTTATAGGCGAGTAATTTTCTCACAGAAGGGGCCATATAGAGGTATGGGAACACCGTGATTAATGGATCTGTGGATCTATGGGAACACCGTGAAATCGAAGTATGGCAACCTGAAGCATTTCCAGATGGTCAAAAACACCTGGTCGTTTTGTATTTGATATTTATGTGGTTTACTAAAAAAATTATTTGGCTGAAAAAAAAAAAATCTTTGGGCAAGCATTTTTATTTGAACATTTTTACAGGTGTTTTCCCGTCCCTGCTGCGACCGAAAAAAATCGTTCACGGAAAACAGCTAAGGCACCCGCGTCTGCGAGGCTACTTCATATGACAAAATGAACTATTTAACCGCCTTTCATCTCAAGCTGCAAAGTGACCGAGGTACAACTGCTTTAGAAGAATTGCATTTGTGTCATAAATTATTACGCACGACTGTCCATTACCTAGAGTACACCCATTTTACCTTTTTCAAGGTTTTATATAGGCTTTCACCGACGTAACAAAAGCCCAAAAATGATTGAGCATCGTCTTGTCATGTACTTTGAGCTCATACATTTCACTTCAATATACACTTTTCCGCACAACATCTACAGATTTCATATTAATTTCTACCGGTGATAGCATTTTAGCGCTTCTTACGCTAAATTTAACGGGTTTATGTGTTGTTCAGCGAAGAAAGTGCCGTGTTATGTTGGAGGCAAGTTAAGCGGTTTTCAAGTCATGTTGAATTTTCTGGAGCTCGAATCTGTATTCCAGTTTACTCTCATTCCTCGGAAAGAGCTGAATTACTGTGGTTATTTATTTTCATGGTGTCTTTGTATATTCTTACTTTCACCCAAACCGTTTTCAGTGACAGTATTGCTTGCGACACCATTGAAATATCATGGGGGCAAACTTAAAAAAAAATGATGTTAAAACGGTCATTGTTGACCTGCGCCTTTAAATTTTCGGTATTTAGCGTGTTTTTTTTTTTTAATTCATCTTACGAGTTTTTTTGCTATTTTTGAACACCAACACTGGTTTCCATCAGGCGTTCTCATTATATTACACTGTCGCCCATACTTATCAGTGCTAAGAGTAAAATTAAATGGTTGCTGCATTATTATTGTTTTACCTGAAAATCGAATACTTTATATATAAACAATTTTTACTAACATTTGTTTTGGGGGGGACGCTTTAGATTTACAAATAAAGTGGAACCAAGCCTTCAAAAAGCGTCCCGACATATTAAAATCAACTCTGTTTCCCATTCAGGGCTGACTAAATGGTCTCGGAGCAGCTAAAACGTATTTTACTGTGGCGGTATTTTGTTGACTGTCCTGGTAACATCAAGTAAGTAAGACCACAACGTAGAAACCAAGAAACTTTATTTTACACACACAAGTTCAAACACCGAAAGCAATGTCCTTTAAACAAGCCTGGCGTGGCCAAAGTTGTAGGCAAGTGGAGCAGCGTGCCGAGCGTAGGCGAAGGGAGCTGCGTGGACCACTGGGGCTCCGTGGACTGCGCGGACGGCGACTGGAGCTGCGTGGACGGCCTTTACCAGGACTGGGTGTGGACCCTCGACAGCTGAGGAAAGGAACTGAGCATGGGCTGGAGTGGAAGTCTTGGTGCCTGGCTCGTTGGTATCGACATTGACGCGGAAGCCAGCGGCGTCGGCAACGTAGTTGACGGTACGGGCTACGCCGAGAGCGTCGACGTAGCTGTACGAGCCAACCTTGTTGTTAAACTCATCACCGGTCTCCTGGCGGGTCATGCGTGTTCCGAACTCGTCGGTGTTGTCGTAGCCGAAGCTGTAGGGTTGGGGTGGCTGCACAAAGAAGACACAACGCGGCGTTCTTATAAAGTGCCGTACCTACCTAGGCAGGCCACCAATATAGTGGTCGAATTCATTCATTAGAGGGTACGACATCACTTTGGGTAAAGTTGCATTTGAACACATTAGTGCAATTAAAGCCGCCTTTAGTGGCGTTAAATCTGTTTGATATGTAGTGGTGCATTCTGAGGTCACTTTTCATTATGGAAACGTGCAATCGCTGAATTCTAATTTGTTTACTGAATTTGTTAGTGCAAAAAAAACTTCCCTTCTGCAAACCAGATGACGCTGACTAAGGCAAGCCATCATCAAACTTTCTCTCCGCCTCCCCACCCCCCCAAGCTACCCCCTCCCCCCCCCCCAAAAAAAAAAAAAAAGAACGAGTACATGAACTAAGACTTACGTTGTGTACAACAACCTGGGAAGCCGCGAAGGCGAAGAAGCAGCACAGGAAGACCTAAACAGACAAAGAGAAGGCTTTATGAACAAGATTTCCGAAGAATGCTGGCGTAACATCTCCTATGCAACATACACAGAATAAAAACTATGCCAATATTATCAGTTACAGATACCTTACCTTTAATTTAATTTACTATAGAGTATGTGGTAAACTGTTACGCTTTATTGCCAGCTTGACGTACGTTCATTGATTATTAGAAAGTAAGTACATTCATGTACAAATCTAGAAGTCTCAGACATCAATGCCCACCTTAGAGAACATGATGAATGCTATTCCTCTTGCTGAGAATTGGAATGGATAGTGACATGCTTAACACAGCAGCTTTATATACTCTGAGCGTCCCATTAAATCTCCTCTCCAGCAAAATACAAACCTCCTTTCCATGCCCGTCACTGAGACGCAAGCAGGTTATTCGATTGACTAGAAAAATGTGTTGTCGTAGAATTCCACAAAAAGTACATCTGTCAAGGGTTTCAGCGTCTGGCCTTGTTTATCGCTATGCACACGGAGTGCAACGGCACCAGACCTGCTATTTTTATTTATATGTCTTTTTAATTTACAGAGCGTTGCAACCTCTCTGTGCGTTTCACATTCTGCAGATATCAGAAGCTCAGCTGGTGTTCACAAAACCCGTTTCTGTGACATTCACACGTACCGCCTTTCAACCCTCTAGAAGTAAGCACGTGCGCAGTATGTGAGTGAATGTTTAACCGATAGACTTAGTTGTTTTGTGCGGATTGTAGCGATACTGACTTCTGTTAAATACGTGCGGCCCTAATTAGTAGGCCTTTGTTACTCTGTCTTTGTTGGAAAGGTTACTCGCTTCAAAATAAGTGTCATGTGATACCACCAACCTGTAGGTTTTCAGAAAAATTGCCATTGTGTTTTCTGCAACTATATTTGCTTTTTTTTTAGTTTGCGCATTCCACAAACACCTAAATGTAAGGCCGACGATCTCGCACATCATGAATAGACGAGGAAAGAAAATAAACAATGCCGACTATACGAGCGTCCGTTGCATGGCTTTGGGACGTGAATTCTTTTCATATGTACGGAATGTGAGGAGCGTGTTAATTTACAAGTCAGGTTTACCGGAAACGCCTATAGATGCGCTGTGTTCTCACCGGGCAGATACGTATTTCAAATAAAACTAAAATGTTAAACGTATCTTTTGCGTCGATCGCGGTCATGATCCTAAAAGTCTATCTGAAGTGAGTTTCTTTTGTAGAGTTGTATACTCGACATTTTTGCTTGTTCCGTGTCAAGGCATAAAACCTGCGGTGTGTCTTTTCTTCTGCACTGTAAGTAAGAAAACCAGGTTGCTAAAAAAATAATTTTAGCAACTTTTATATTTTTGTATTTTAAATACTTTCGCATACCACAGAGACTAATGTAATTCGAATTCTCAATTCGATTCACCGTTGACGAGTGGGTACACGTTTTCAAATATTATTACAAATGCTTTTGTGTCCTTCCCTAGTCGCACTCAAACGTAGTCGAAACATATATTTGCACCTGGTGTTTTACACTAGTGACCTGGCCAGCCGGCATTTATTCATATTTTGTAGCTCTGGGTCTGTCGAGCTCATAAGCTCATAAGAAAAATAGAATAATTAAGGTATTTATTGGTGAAACATTGTATGACTTAACCTGTTGAATAAATGCATGTCTTATGTTATTTTAATTGTTCGGGAGTTTTCTCTTTACCATTTCGGTTCTTGGAAGGTTATTAGACATGCACCTGAACAAATATGATCGGTTTTTCACTTGTCAATCACCGTCAGAGTAAACTTCACTGACGGTGGAGCAACGTCTTCCTGGTTCTTTTAAATATTAGCCAAACATGGAAGAGTTATCTGCAATTCGATTGCGCTGGCAGCAAAATCACTCTTTTTTGTTTCTGAAGAGGCTCGTAATATAAAGTGTGTGATTTTAATTTGAAAATATATATTAAATATAACGTCTTAAAGCGATACTTCAACGAAATTTGAAATTTACCCGTCGTGTTCAAAAATAGGTTGAATATGACCCACAATATCCGTAAATGACATTCGCACGTTTGTATTTTCAGCCTGGTGGCTGTACGTTTTGTTATAAACGGCCTACCCTGGCAAGCGCTCGGAGAACAGCCAGCGGAGACCACGTAACATCCAACAATATCGTGACGTAGTTCGTCTTGGGACGAGAAAAGTTACGGCAAAGCTGACCTCGAGAAGATGGCCTTGTCGTTCCAGTCACTGAAGTGGCTGCTTTTGTACAAATTTCGAGTGACGGTTTAATTTTCTATAATCTTGTAGAGGGACAATAGCGACTTCTGGGTCACATAAAAGGGATTCTCGGGAGGCGGGGCAGTTCCTCCTTTCCCTCTCCTCTGGTCGTGGCCGGGGGCGAGACAGTTACCTTCACTACCTCTCAAGGTTCCGCGACCGGTATTACAAACGAGGCGTTAGCGACATCCATCAGGTGCTCTTTGCTTATCGTTTAATTCGTTTTAAAATTCCTTTTCCTGACCTTTTTTTTTAACAAGACATTGGTGTTTTCGATGGGATACTGCTCCTTTGAACACATATCGACAAAAAAAAAGAGCGCCAAAATTTCGTTGTAGTATCCCTTAAAATATAAACTAATGCGGCTTGCGCTGGCGACTTACATCACATGAAGGACATACCATAGGCCGTTAATCATAACGATAAATCTAATATTTTTAATATTTGTAAGTCAAATTTTCATTAGAGAAAATTAACATATTGTTCAAATTACACTCTTTCTGAGCCGCATGGAAAACCACTACATCAGTCAACTTGAGAAATATTTGAAGCACGTGGTACGCGAGTGGTTCCGCTAAATTTTCCTCTGGTGCAACAGACGCAAGGATGGCCGTCCGAAGATGCGGTTGATAATATTTTCATCCCAGTTATCGGTCCGCCAGCGTTGCGCCTGTTGCGAGAGTGAAAACTTTAGCAGACCACAACGCTTACTATGTCCTACAGATATTTATTAAATTGACGGATTTAATGGTTTTAATGACTCTGAGTAACATATGTTTATTTTGGTAATTAAGAGAAATGAACAAATATTAGGTAATCATGTAACTTTCCGTGTAAATTAGCGCGATATAATATGCCCCCTGGTCTGTAACTCACGAGCACAGACCATCATAATCTATCTTTCAAGGCGTTTATAATTTCTTTTTTACATATAACCCTGTTGGAATTAAAATTACACCCTGTATACATCGAAGGCGTAATGAGGTAATGAGCGTGTCTTCCGATTCTAATTGCATGTTTCATTCTTGTGATATCTAAGAAACTTGTGTAACACGAGCCTTATGTAAATATTCTAACTTTAAGCCTGTCCTAAACTTAGGTTTCATACATGTTAGCACATGATGAAGATTTTTGTCATTACTTCCAAATGAAATGTTGCCTTTCAACTCACAAAATATTAATGCGCACTACTGTTAACTAACTACCTTCAATGTCGGATAGCTGTGAGATATGCACTGAGTAAAAAATATGGAGAATTAAACCAATGCCACAAGAACCTCTAAATAAAAGTATATCTGGCACGGACCGCGAGAAACTGGTGAAAAACAGCTAAAGCACCCGCGTCTCCGATCTACTTTATACGACAAAATGAACTATTGCACCGCCTTTTATGTCTCAAGCTCCAAAGTGGCCAAGGTACAACAGCTTGTAATATGGTAAAATAAATCCAAATGCTGGGAATATGGAAAAAAAATCTAAGACCGATCCTTTCAAAAAAGAGCTGCCACTCGGAGATTTTAAAAGCGGGTGTTATTAAGTCATTAATCACTAATGCTTTAAGCAGGTCTTGTGTACATTCCATGGCGAAGGCACTGAAAGGGCAGTGCAAAAGGTTAAGCAGCGCGCGACACGGAATATGTGTCTTTAGGAGGCAAGTGACTATAAGCAGCAGGGCAAGGGAAGAGAGAGAAGAAAGATCGAAAAAAAAGAAAGATTCGCAGTAATGTCATATTTCCACGCGATTTCTCACAATATAAAAGATGGTGCGAAGAACTTTGGTGTAAAAGCGGTGTTCAATAGGAATTTCAATTTGGGCAAGCTTACCTCAATTCAAAGAGAAAGGAAAGGGTGCCAGAAAGCCCACACAGAAAAATCGGTACCTTGTGAGGAACGAGTCGTGTATGAGATACCTTTAGCGCGTGGGTTTAAGTATGTGGGCAAATCTTCGGGTGCTAGATTGACAGACCAACTGAGCATAAACGAAACGTAAAAATCAAAGCGGCGTATTCTTTTATAGCAACACATATACAGAGGTGCAGCAACTGCGTGGCACAGTGGTCGGAGACAGAAATTGTATCACAAAGAGGTCAATGATGCCAAACGAGATATAAGAGAAATAAGTAAAATTGAGGCAATAGACCTCTTTATACAACAGGCATCTATGTACCTGTCTGACATTGCCAAAGCGTTCCTGCGTTTTTAATCCTTTTGACTCTTGCCTTTTGTCTGTGGGCGGTTTTTTTTTGTGTCTAGTGTAGCAGTGCAATATTTCAGGGGAAATTAGGTGTTAGTGTTAAGATTACAAATAGCATGATGGGTAACGCGTCTTTTGTACTCTTTAAGGTTCACTTATCAGTTCGTTAGGCTTGTCCAGCATGGTCGTTTCGTGCTGGGGGAGGGGGGGGGGGGAGGGTGTTGGAGGTGTTGAAAAGGTAAGCGTGAGACCTCATCCCCTTCCCCTGCCTTTTCAGCACCTCCTAATCATGGTGATCTCGGGCAAAGCGCTAATGTTTGTTTACATAATGAGATATCGTTGGGGACCAGCGCGGAGTATCCATGATTGTTGAATTTCTCAGGGATCGATGACTGTCATATTTTTTCGGGGAGTTGCACACTCTTTTAAGTTCTAGCCCCAGAAATTTCACATCACGTCTCGATTGAGTGAAGGACGCCGATGAGATGTTCATTTTTTGCGTTCTCAATCAACAATGACTCGATGATTTCATGCTCATAGCGGTCTCGGTGTTCCCCCTTTATCTTCGTACTGGTGAACTCAGGTGCGCACCCGAAGCACTCTTTTGCGCAAACCTTCGTGCATTTATTCTTTCAATTTCGAAGATTTTTTTCTCCTTTGTTTACCGGTCAAATCTCGTAAACGGAGAGGGGCACTTCGTATATCTGACTGACTTTTTTTCCTGTGTTTTCTGCTTTTGGCTAAAGTTTTTTCCCACGCAGTTTCAGTTGTTTTAATATAATGATGCTTTAGAGACTTGTATTTGTTTCACAGATTATTAAGCACGAGTGTCCATCACCTCGAGTACACCTCTTTTAACTTCTTGAAGGTTTCATCTTGACTTTTATCGAAGTATCAGAACCCCAATAAAAATTGAACATCGTCTTCCTATGTATTTGGAGTTCATACATTGGACTTTATTATACACTTCTACGCGAAATATCTACAATTTGAATATTACTTTCTACCAGTCTTGCCATTTTAATGGTTTATTGGTTTTCTGATTTGCTTAGCGGCAGAAATTGCCGTGTTGACGTTGGCAGCAATTTGTGCGGTTTTAAAGTCATGTTCCGCTTTCTGGCGCTCGAAACTGTAGTTCAATTTGCCCTCATCCATCGCCAATAGCTTAATTACTGTGGTTTGTTAGAGTCAAGAGCTTGTTGTATTTGCCTAGTTTCAAGAAAATCGTCGCAGCGACAATAATGCTTGCGACGCCTGTCGACACCAAAAAAAGAAAAAAATTCAGAAATAGTTTTTTGTACGTGACGTTGTTAAAGGGTGGACCACTGACCTAGCAATAGGTCCACGCTCTGATAGAGAGTTTTACCAATGAAGAGAGACGAAGACGTAAGGCAAAACACGAATAAAATTTAATTCGGTTGCAGTCGGAATGTCAGTTTCACTATATACACTCTGCACAAATCGTTTCGGTAATACTGGATCTAACGCTTACAAAAAGAGGGTTAACAAATCTAGGTTTACAAATGCTTATATAATCACTAATACACATACTACAATTAACGGAATCAAAATATGCTAATTGAAGAAGTAGCAGTGAGTTCGGAGTCTCATCTGGCGAATAGATGGTTGACGACGTCTCCCTGCGCGGTCCGTCCAAGATGGAGGATTTTCGGCTGTTGACTGGCTCAGTATGGGAAAGCCCCCTGGCCTCGCACCCATTTCTTGAGGTGGCACGCAAACACTCAATAGAACTCCGTCCTGTACTTGGCGTTGGACCGTCGATAGCGGTCTCGTCGCCCCGCTCGAGGACGCGATGCGTTCGTTCCCCTCCGTGTATCTTCTCGCACTGGCCTTTGATCTTCACACTCAAACCCAGGCTCGCACACCAAACGTGGAAATTACCCTCCCCCGGGCGCTCATTCCCCTGCGGGGCTTTCTTTTGTTCCTGAAAACAGTATGCCCTCCCAACTCAAAACATTCCTCGCTGCTTTATGTTACCCAACCCTGCTAGGTTCAAAAACCTCTTGGTATATGTTTCGTGACTTTTCTGTTTTTGGGCAGAATCACAGGATAGCGTGCCTCGTAATATTTACGCCTGTGGATGCCACAGACGCGGCCGCCTTCCGTTTATGGCTTAAGGAGTAATCCAAGTCTAGGGCAGGGCAGATCAGAACCGAGGAAAACACGGGTTCCCCTACCGAACCTTGGCAGGCAAGGTGAGGGGAAGGGAACCATCGAGATACGGGCAGAGAGACACTTCCCGCACGCGTCGGGGAATCAGAAGACGGGGGAAAACATCGCAAAGCCAGTCGGTAGCTCACGTCGTTAGACGTTCCTTCACCAAACGTCGTATAATATCTTTGCCGTTTAATGTGACAACCCCCCCCCCCCCCCCACTCCTCCACTTAAAAATATTCACTCGTTTATATTGAGCAATTCACACGAAACGGCATATACAAGCCACAAACGCATGCAAGAATCAGTATAGTACGCTAAACTTAGCAACAAAGGTGCCCAGCGCTGCCAAACATTCACTTGTTGTGACGGAACATGACAGACAACGACAACACAGAATCATCTATTCGTATCATCCTCCCCTGTAGTCGTCAAACTGTTAAAGTACGATTCTGTTACACTTGAAAATATACGAAAAACAAAAAGAAAGCGTACAACATAAAGCAAAATAAATATTCCCAAATAGACACCCTCTATACGCTCACGAGTGAGGTTCAAAGGCGTGTTTTTCCTCAGGCCCCTCTAAATTTCTTTGAACCTCAAGGAGCCATTCGTCTCTTGCCCACCCAAGATTTTCTGAACAACAAGGTTTGCTTTGTTGTTCGAAACATTTTAAACAACAATCCGTTCTGTACGATGTACTAATAGGTGTTGCCGCCTTTTGGCCACCTACAGTTTCCCCACGCGTTCAAAGCAACCCTTCAGGCTCCTGTCGGGCTTCTGTAGTTCTGCAAACTCTTCTTACTTCTCAGCTGCGCCGTCGATGAGGGCACGAGCGGTGGAGTACTCATATTTTTCTTCTTAATTTTGCCTCCTTGTCTTCATGGCTGCCGTGACGGGGACTCTTCCTTCTTCTCCGGAAACGTCTCCTCTGCTGCCTCAAACTTCGGCAGGTTCCAAGATAGGGCGAGGATTTCCGGGGCGCGAACACCCCTGATATTTCCGAGAATCACGTCATGCCGTGGATTGTTTATGCATTTGACCGCTGTTTCTCCGGTAAAAAAAGGTGTCTGTGCTTGCACCCTTGCTTCAGGCAGGACGCTCACGGTGCCATCTACCATATAGACGGGGCTCCGATTTGCCATCAAGTCGTTTCTAGTGACCAAACGTCTACGGGCCACCGCAGTATTGGAGCCCGTGTCTCGTAGCACGGAGAGTGTCTTCTCTTAGAATATTTCGGGCGTAATCGGCATATTTGTTACGCAGTGATCGCGGTTCGATACGGCGTTTACTACCAGTACTTTCGTCCAGTAGTTCAGCTACAGATAGACACCTTGTGTACGATTTTCTGTTGCGCTGGGCGAGCTGTGTTCGCCTACAAGCAGGCAACCTCGGGCATCTCTGGGGGCTTGCTCCAGCACTGGCTTGCCGTATCTCCGGCCTTCCCACATCGGCGGCACGAAATAGGTTTTTTGGCCTGCCAGCCACCCCTGCATTCCAAGGCAAAATTCCCTGTCTTGCCAACAAAAAGCAATTTCCTGGGGGGTCGCCTGCCCTCCGAAGAACTTCCATCCTACCTAGCGGTAATAACTCCACTCGCACCCCTATCTTTTGCTTTGTCCCCAATGATAACCTCCTTCTCCTGAGCTCTTTAACGCCGATCAGTCAGGTCGACGATATTGTTCAATTCCTTACCCTTCCGCTTCCGGAGGAAGAGGGACAATTTTGGAGGCACTCCCCGAATGAACTGCTCAGTTAACAGCGGCTTACGCAGCCCGGTTAATTCCTTAGGGGTCTCCGAGAGGTCAACGCACCGGTCGAAGAGGTTGGTAAACATTGCGGCGAACTGAGTTCGTGTTTCCCCTTTTTCCGGTTTTGCTTTGCGAAATTTTTGTGAAGCTCTCGGCCGTCAGGCGGAATCTCTAGAGGAGAGCCCTTTTTACCATATTCGTAGACCACCGTGTCGTCAGGGGTAAGTCACGAATTGACGCCTAGTGCCTCTGCTTCGGGAATTGCTTCGGGAATACTGGATATAACGCTTACAAAAAAAGGGTTCCCCAATCGAGGTTTACGGATGCTTATACAATCACTAATAAAGATACTACGCTTAACCGAATCAAAATATGCGAATCAAAATGTAACAGCGAGTGCGCAAAGTCTCATTTGGCGAGCCGATGATTGACGACGTCTCCCTGCGTGGTCCATCTAAGGTGGAGGAGCTCCGGCGATTCACTGGCTCACTATGGGCGGGGCAACCTGGCATCTCATCCACTTCTCTAAATGGCACGCACACACTCGATGAGACTCCGTCCTGCACTTGGCGTGGGGCGGTCGACAATGGTCACGTCGGCCCGCTCGACTACGCGATGCGCCCGTTCCGTTTTGAGTCTCTTCTCGCCACTGCCATTTGTTCTCACACTCAAACCTAGGTTCGCACACCAAGCGCAGTGATGTGATTGCTGCGCCAATTGCGCCAAACTGCGCCAAGGGGCTAACCCTGCTACATCCTGCTACATTTTGCCAAAATATGGATAATCTGCGCCAAGCCTGCGCCTAAGGACCAATTTTGGTCGCCTTTTAAAACCGAAACTAAACTGAGTACCGTAAATGAGCACGCGTCAGCTAGGTGGCGCAAGCGGCCGCCCGACTCAAAGTACCCTGCATCAATCGTTCATCCGGTCTTGCGTGGTTTTTCCCGCCGTCTCTCGTTTCGCGCTCTCGTTGCCTCGCGTCTTAAAAAAAAAAAAAAAAAATAGCGATAGACGTGGGCGCGTGGAGCCGTTCACACTTGCGACTTGGGACAGTCGCTGGAGCGACTAGCGACAAGCGACTTTCGACCACCAGTGTTCACACCTGATTGAGCGACCGACGAGTCGCCAGGCTCGCTGCTAACTTAACAGATAATAATCAACACCTTTTCGAGCCGGCTGAAAGGTTTTTCTGATCAAAGGTGCCGGCAGGAAAAAACAAAAAAAACGTAATGGTGCTTTGGAACGTAAAACAACGGCTATACGAGCGCTTCGTCAACCGTGATATTGCACACCCGCCGGCAATATGAAGGTGAACACCTTACCTGGTCTCTTGCCTGTTTTACGGCTCCCTAAAGCTATATTAACTCTCAACGTCTCAAATGGTACGTGGCCAAGGGTCTAAACTTTGCGTTCTAGCCCTCTTCTGGAACAGAGCTTGTTCCAAAACTTGCAGGAGCGTCAAAAACAAGGAGGGCTGTTCACCTTCATATCGCTCACGGGTGTACGTACCTGCTATGCCGAAAATGGCGCCGATCTCGTTCCAGGCCTGCAGCTTTTTGCCCCGTTCCTTGTGGTCGGGGTGCCGCTTATTGTAAAGAAACAAATAGTCTTTGAGAGCATTAATAAGAGCTTCCGCGGAGAACTTCATGCCAGTGACCGCAGCCGTGCGCGCGTCGCTATTTCCCGCGGGAAGCAGTGCCGGATGTAAACAAACGCACGTATCACTTCCGACGAGACACTGATTGGCTCCGCCGTCCAGCGACTCGGTTTTGCGACTTGAGAAATCGGTCGGGGAGCGACTGCCCAAAATCGGTCGCTACCGACCTGTTTTGGTCGCTCCGCGACCAAAAACCAGTCGCTCGTCGCTGGTCGCTCCAGCGACTGTCGCAAGTGTGAACGGGCCTTCGTGCCGGGTACCAGCCATGCCGTCATGCTTTGAAACGAAATTACGTTTTTGTGCGGCGGGAGTTGCTTTGTGAGCTGAAGCACTCGCTTCTGAAAGCAACAGCTGTGGAAAAACTATATTTGGTCCCTGCCTGCCAGTCACCGTGGTCGCGCGACGTCGGGTGTTGCCGTCCCCACGTCGCTGCAGATATGGCGCTTTCTAAAATGAAACTAAGTACCGCCGCAAGTTCATCAACATTCCTGTTCTTGTTTAAATCACATGTTACTTCAAAAATCTATATTTTTTTTTCAAAAACTGCTGTGTCGAAGTATTGATTGCCTAGGTTTCTCTCGGTGAGCCTTCTTTCGGGAGGGACCCCGGTACGGGAAAAACCTGCCGCGAAAGAAAGCTGGTGAAGAGAAGTGAGCTAAAGCAAAGAAGGCAATGTCTGCACTCTGAACCCGCACAGCGCGCTTGTTTGCCTTGAGTTCAGGAGAACTTTTTGACCCTGGCTCGCAATGCCTTGCATCGATGTGCTCAGGTTATTTTTTTCCCCCTGTGTTTAGCTTGTACCTCGCCTGATGGCCTGGCAAGCGCTGGACTGTGTTTTGTCGCATGCTGGACAGTTACATTTTGCAAACAATTTTGGGAACCAGTTGGCGACGGAGCAGAGTGGCATGGTTTCGATCGAACAGCTATCTCTGCTCGCGCGTTAATTTTGCATTGCATTGCAGTAGTTACGTGTTTAATCAGTTGGAGATGGCTTCCATTTAATATATAACTAGTCAACCTAATACTGTGCTATTTACTACTAAGCTGGTCATTTTCAAATAAATTTTAATATGTGCAGTTCTGAAGCATTGCAAAATGTGTCATTTCATAGGCATTTCAGTTACATGTTGAAAGACTCCCAGGTGGTCTAACTTGACTATAATTTGTTTATTGCGGCGAGCGAAGTGTCCTTCGTCTATCCAGCACTTGAAACAAATATTTTTATTTTTTTCTAAGAATATCTGCTCCAAAAGCCACTTTTGCTGCTCTGAAACACTGTTTTAGCTGCTCCAAAAGCCACTTTTGCTGCTCCAAAACACTGTTTTGGCTGCTCCAAAAGGTGCTCCAAAACGGCTTAGGCCAATCACATCACTGCAAGCGTCGAAATTCTCCTCCCCCAGACGGTCATTTCTCTGTGGGTCTGCCTTTTAACCAAGAAAACAGTTCGTCCTCCCAACCCAAAACTTTCCCCGCCGTTTCTTGTGACACAAACAAGCTGGGTTCAAAGACCTCTTGGCATATGTTTTGTGCCTTGACTGTCTATTGGAAAGAGTCACATGAAAGCAAGCCTCGTAATATTTACGTCTGTGGACGCCACAGACACGGCCGTCTGCCGCCTGTGGCTTCGGGAGTAACGCAAGTCTCGGTCAAGGCAGTTCAGAACCGAGGGATACACGCGTTCCTCCACCGAATCTGAGGCCGGATTCTCAAAGCGAACTTGCGACGAAAAAAGTGCGTACGCAAAATTTGAGAGAAAATCTGTATTCTTGAAACAAAATTGTCTTAACTTTTGCGCAGGTTACGACAGAATCCTACGACAGCTCCTAAGCTGTCTTACGCACTTTTTACGATCAAATCCACACGGCCGACAGTTACTTGGTCGCGACGACCAACGGACATTGATTTTTCTACGTGCTTTTCTCGCGCGTCCCCACTTCAAGAAGCAAGAAAAAAGAAAGATGTACTTGAAAACGACCACGGCAAACATGAACGCTGAATCCACAGAGACCCGGAAAAAAGCAGGCACTCCGACCTGTTCCGCCGCAGCATTGCTCCGACAGTCCCGCGTGACCCTTGTGGACCCTTCACGTATGAATAGTTTGATCGCTGAACTAACTTTCAGAGGTCAATCTCTTCCCCTTGTCATCTCCATGTTTTCCGAGGCAGCGGTGACGAACGCTGTCGTCGAAAAGGTACACTCATCGATTCTATCTCCTTGTTTTGAGTGATATAGAGCTCAAATAAACGCCGTATGGATTACCTTCGTAACACGGTATGTACACTTTGTCATTAGTATGCCATTTTTATTCCGACATGACGCTACGTCACTGTCGAGCTATAACAGTTCGTGGGAGCTATGCGATGCCGGTCCAACCTTTCTTTGCCCAGTGTCACGTCAGTATCGATTTGCAATCGTAAAATATCGGTCCCGAAGCGATTACCGAAACGCGGTCTAACAGGGCGAATCCAGCACTTCCATCAAACGCGCGCGTCCGCTCCGAGTGTGAACAAGTATTTGCGTGGCTCTTGCTGACCCTGTCGTACTTCAAACCTATCTTTTTTAACTTCGGCTCGCTCCTGCATATCCGAGGCTGCGAAAAACGCCCCGGCAGTTTGTTTCTATCTACTTCGCTTTGCAAACGACTGGCACGGGCCTTTTACCAACGATGACCGTTGTGTTGACTTCGTAGCCTTCGAGTTCGCAGCAGTCAACGAAGCGTTTAAGTCATGTTAGCGTCGAAATATCACTGCACGAACACGGACCCCAGACAAGCGGTGGCGGAAAGGCCGCCTGTGTTTATGAGAAACAGTTTGAACACTAAACATTTACACACAGACAGGGCAGGATATACACAGAGCTGACTATCAACGAGTAGTTAGCCTGTGTTTGCTATTAAAAATCCACGTGCTCCGAAATATGCCGAGCTCTCCGATTGGTTGTTCGTGTTGCCGAAGGCGCCGTCGCCATAGCAACAGCTCTGGAAGTCGATGCGTTTCTCCGTAAGAGGTCGTAACTTTCCTCCTCTCACTTAAGAACGCGTTTGTGAATACCGTTCTCGCCTCCTCTTGCAATGATGGTAACTTTACGAACTTCGTAGCTAAGTTGTCGTAGGCAAGAGGTTTTTTTATGAATCTGGCCTCTGGACGGGAGGGGTGAGGGGAAGGGAACCACCGGGTGAGGTGCCAGGAGACACTTCCCGCACGCGTCGGGGAATTTGAAGACGGTGAAGGACTCTGAGAGACCAGGCGGCAGCTCACGTCGTTAGAGATTTCTTTCGCGACCTTCGTATACAATCCTTTCCATTTTATGTGACAACGCCATTGAGATATTATGTTTTTATTTGGGACATTTTCACCATGATTAATATCAATAAAATTGATAGTGTACAGGAAAAGGCCGCTCGCTTTATCTACAAATATTTTCGACGTACCTTTGTAACCGAGCTTTTAGCAAGTGTCAACTTACCACCGTTAACACAAATAAATCGTTATTCCCGTCTCAAGTTTTTGTTTCATCTTACTGAATGGCAATGAAAAATTGAGATATCTAAACTAATTTCCTTTCCTTCTGGGTATGCGACCAGACAGAGGCATGACTTAATCATAACTCCTTTCCGCGCACGCAATAACTGCTTTAAATATGATTTTTTCCAAGAACAATAATCGATTGGAATAACCTAAATAATGATGTAGTTTTGCACCAATCATTCACATTATTTGCCTCCCACCTTAGTTAATATTGTTTTGATTCATATTTCCTTAATTTCAGTATGTTATATATTGTATGTTTTATTGTTGTTCGTTTTGTTCCTTTGCTTTTGTGCCGGTTATGTACCTGTACTCTCACTATTGGAAACCCACCCTGCTAAAATCCCGGCTAAGAATTGAAGTACTTATAAATTAAAAAAAAATATTATTGGAGCAAACATTGAAAAATTATGTGAACAGGTCATTGTTGACCTGCGCCTAAAAAGTAGCGTTTTTTGCGTTTTTCTGGGAATTCCATGAGCGAGCTTTTTTTTCTTAATGTCTAGCTTTCCAAACCTGCCTTCCAACAGACGTGTTCATAATATTACACTGTCACTCAAACCTATCGTACTAGTGTCAAATTAAATGGTTGCTGCATTATTATCGTTGTACCTAAAAATCAAAGATATTTTGTACATAAACAATTTTTACAAAATACTATTTGGTGTCGGGAGGTTTTAAGCTTACAAAAAAAGCTCTGATCAAGCCCTCGAAACGCATCCCGAGATATGAGAATCCAATCTGTTCCTCCTTCAAAGCTGACTAAATGTTCCAGGAGCAGCTATAACTTATTTTACTCGGGCGGTATTTGTTGCCTATTCTTGTAACGTCAAGTAACTAAGACCACGACATAGAGACCAATAAAGTTTATATTACACGCACAAGTTCACACACAGATAGCAATGTCGTTTAAACAAGCCTGGCATGGCCGAAGTTGTAGGCTAGTGGAGCAGCGTGCCGAGCGTAGGCGAAGGGAGCTGCGTGGACCACTGGGGCTCCGTGGACTGCGGGGACGGCAACTGGAGCAGCGTGGACGGCCTTTACGAGGACTGGGTGTGGGCCCTCGACAGCTGATGAAAGGAACTGAGCATGGGCTGGGGTGGATGTCTTGGTGCCTGGCTCGTTGGTATCGACATTGACACGGAAGCCAGCGGCGTCGGCTACGTAGTTGACGGTACGGGCGACGCCGAGAGCGTCGACGTAGCTATACGAGCCGACCTTGTTGTTAAACTCATCACCGGTCTCGTGGCGTGTCATGCGGGTTCCGAACTCATCTGTGTTGTCGTAGCCGAAGCTGTAGGGTTGGGGTGGCTGCACAAAGAAACCGTAACGTGGCGTTATTATACAGTGCCTTACCTACCTAGGCATGGCTAGCAATAAAGTTATCTAATTCATCCATTAGAGAGTACGACATTACTTTGGGTAAAGTTGCATTTGAACACGTTAGTGGAATAAGAGCCGCCTTTAGTGGCGCTAAATCTCCATTTAATATGTAGTGGTGCATTCTTACGTCACCTGGCGTTATCGAAACGTGAGATCGCTGAATTCTAAGATGTTTACTGAATTTGTTGGTGCTCAAAAGCTCTCATCTGCAAACCAAATGACGCTGACTCAGGCAAGCCATCATCAACCTCCCTCTTTCCCCTCCCTCCCCCCCAAAAAAAAACACGAGTAAATGATCTAAAACTTACGTTGTGCACAACAACCTGGGAAGCCGCGAAGGCGAAGAAGCAGCACAGGGAAACCTAAACAGAAAAAGAGAAGTTTTATGAACAAGATTTTCGATGAATGCTGGCGACAAATTCTCTATGCAACATACACAAAATAAAAACTATGTCCATATAATGAGTTACAGATATATTTCCTTTAATTTAATTTAATATAGAGTATATGGTAAACTGTTACGCTTCATTGCCAGCTTGATGTACGTTCATTGATTATTAGAAAGAAAGTAAATTTATCCACAAATCTACTAGTCTGCGACATCTATGCCCACCTTAGAGAACATGATGAATGCTATTCCTCTTGCTGAGAATTGGAATGGATAGTGAAATGCTTGACAGAGGAGCGTTATATACTCTAAGCTTCCCATTAAATCTCCTCTCCAACAATATACAAGCCTCCATTCCATGCCCGTCACTGAGACGTAAACAGGTTATTCGATGGTAACATTGACTAGAAAAATGTGTTGTCGTGGAATTCCACAAAAAGTAAATTTGTCAAGGGTTTCAGCGTCTGGCCTTGTTTATCGCTATGCGCACGAAGTGCAACGGCATTGGACCTTCTATATTGATGCCTATGTCTTTTTAATTTACAGAGCGTTGCAAACTCTCTGGGCGTTTCGCATTCAGCACATATCAGAAGTTCAGCTGGTGTTCACAAAACCCGTTTCTGTGACATTCACACGTACCGCCTTTCAAGCCTCTAGAAGTACGCACGTGCGCAGTATGTGAGTGAATGCTTAACCGCTAGACCTAGTTGTTTTGTGCGCATTGTAGCGATACTGACTTACGTTAAATACGTGGGGCCCTGATTTTATACCTTTGTTACTCTGTCTTTGCTAGAAAGATCAGTCGCTTCAAAATGAGTGCCATGGAATACCACCTTCCTGTAGGTTTTCGGAACAATTGCCTGTGTTTCCTGCATTTATATTTGCTTTTTTTAATTTGCGCTTTCCAGAAACATTTTAATGTGATGCCGACGATCTCGCACACCATGAATAGACGAAGAACTAAAAATAAACAATGCCAACTATACAAGCGTCCGTTGCATGGCTTTGGGACGTGAATTCTTTAAGATGCACGGAATGTGAGGAGCGTGTTAATTTACAAGTCAGGTTTAACGGAAACGTCTGTACATGCGCTGTGTTCTCAACAAGGAGATACTTCTTTAAAATAAAAATAAAATATTAAACGTACCTTTTGCGTTGAGCGCGGTCATGATCCTAAAATTCTGATTCAACTGAAAGTTTTTTTTTTTGATTTGTATACTTGACGTTTAATCTTGCTGTGTGTCGAGGCGTAAAATGTGTTATGTTTTTTTTCCCTGCAGTGTAAGTAAGAAAACCAGGTTGCTAAAAAATATTTATATATACTTTTATATTTTTGTATTTTAAATATTTTCGCATACGAGACAGACTAATGGAATTGGAATTTTCAATTCGATTCATCGTTGACGAGTGGGTACACGTTTTAAACTTTTATTACAAATACTTTAGTGCCTTTCATTAGTCACATTCAAAGTCAGTTAAACCATGTATCTGCACCTGGGCTTTTCACTAGTGACCTGGCCAGCCGGCATTAATTCCTATTTTGTAGCTCTGGGTCTGTCAAGCCTCTACTCTTGAGAAAAATAGAATAATTAAGGAATTTATTGGTGCAAAATTGTATGACTGAGCCTGTTGTATCAAAACGTGTTTCATGTTATTGGAATTGTTCGGAAATTCTCTCTTTCCCAGTTCGGTTCTTGGAAGGTTATTAGGTTGCACATGAACAAAGGTGATCAGTCTTTCACTTGTAAAACCATCGCCATCGGAGTAAACGGCACTAACGGTGGAGCAACCTCTTCCTGGTTCTTTCAAATATTAGCTAAACATAGAAGAGTTATCTGAAATTCGATGGCGTTGGCTACAAAATCACTGTTTTTCGTTGCCTTAGTGGCTCTTAATATGCAGTGTGTGGTTTTAATTCCAAAAGATATATTAAATATAGCCTTAATATATCAAATAATGCGACTTGTGCCGGCTACTTACATCACAAGAAGGACATCCTATAGGCGGTTAATCATAATGATAAATCTATTATTTATTAATATCTGTAACTCAACTTTTAATTGGAGAAAATAAACATGTTCAAATTACACTCTTTCTGAGCTGCATGGAAATCCACTACATCAGTCAACTTGAGAAATATTTGAAGCACGTGGTACGCCAGTGGTTCCGCTAAGTTTTCCTCTGGTGCAACAGACGCAAGGATGGCCGTCCGAAAATACGGATGATAACCTTTTCACCCACATATCAATCCGCCAGCGTTGCGCCTGTTGCGTGAGTGAACACTTTAGCAGACCACAACGCTTACCATAGTCCTACAGATATTTATTAATTTGACGAATTTAATGGTTTTGATAACTCTGAGTAACATATGTTTATTTTTGGTAATTAAGAAAAATGAACCAATATATCATCTAACTTACCGTATAGATTAGCCTGTTATATTATGCCCCTGGTCTGTAACTCCCCTGCACAGACCATCATATTCGATCTTTCAAGGCGTTTCTTCTTTCTTTTTTACATATAACCCTGTTGGAATTAAAATTACTCCCTGTATACACCGAAGGCGTAATGAGCTAATGAGCGTGTCTTCCGATTCTAACTGCGTGTTTCATTGTTGTGACATTTAAGAAACTTGTGTAACACGAGCCTTATGTAAATATTCTAACGTTAAGCCTGTCCTAAACTTAGGTTATATATATGTTAGCACATGATGAAGATTTTTTGCCCTGACTTCCAAATGAAATGTTGCCTTTCAAGTCACAAATTATTTATGTGCACTACTGTCAACTAACTACCTTCAATGTCGGATAGCTGTGAGATATGCACAGAGTAAAAAATATAGAAAATTAAACCGATGCTAGAGGAACCTCTAAATAAAATTACATCTGGCACGGACCGCGAGAAACTGGTGGAAAACAGCTAAGGCACCAGCGTCTCCGATCTACTTTATACGACAAAATGAAGTATTGCACCGCCTTTTATGTCTCAAGCACCAAAGTGACCGAGGTACAACAGGTTTGACTATGGGAAAATAAATCCAAATGCTGGGAATATGGAAAAACAAATCTAAGACCGATCGTTCCAAAAAAGAGCTGCCAGTCGGAGATTCTGAAAGCGGGTGTTATTACGTCTTTGATCCCTAGTGCTTTAAGCAGGTCTTGTGTACTGTCCATTGCGAAGGCACCCAAAGGGCTGTGCAAAAGGTTAAGCAGCGCGGGATACGGAATATGTCTTTTTAGGAGGCAAGCGACTATAAGTAGCAGGGCAAGGGAAGAAAGGGAAGAGAGATAAACAAAAAACGATTCGCAGTAATGCCATATTTCCACGCGATTTCTCACAATATAAAAGATGGTGCAAAGAACGTTGGTGTAAAAGCGGTGTTCAATAGTGTGGGATTTGCTAGCTACCAACACAGGTACCGATAGAGTAACCAAAGGGTTGTCTCAACAGCGATGATATCTCAAAGGAGACGTCAAACCTAGAAGCGCGGTCCCCACATCTCCGCGGCAATATAGACGAAGTTTAGGGCTACATTACCGCGGGTCGGTTCGATAAATTACGTCCGTCGGTGCAAATGATCGACTACCTTGTCTCACTCTCTGTAATATAGCGGAAGAGAAAGACACACGTACCAGAGTAAGGACAGAGTCCAAGAGCATTTATTAGAACACTCTTGTAAATGAACTACTATGTCCCCGACCGAAATTCCCCCCGCGCCGGCAAGGTAAGAAAAGGTCCTTACCTGCCAGAGGCGGGGTTCCGGAGAGCCAAGACCGGGGAAGCATCGGAGAAGTCGCCGACGCTCGTCCTATCTCTTTCACGGTCACAGGACCAGTCCCTTTCCCGAAAGCGGGAAAACAAGAGGCGAAACCTCCTCGCCTGTCAGCAGTGATCCGCATCCGAGCGGGGGGACGGAAAGAGGTCCCCCCGGGAGAGAGTGAGAGGAGGGAACCCCCAAGTCAGGCGGCCCCCCGCCTCCTGAACAGGTCGGAGCTCACGGCGAAGACGGCCGAGCGTTCCGACCCGTGGCCGTTATCACAGCCATCGGAGAAGGGAGACCAAAGGAATCCCCACATCAGGAATTTCAAGTTGGGCAACCTTACCTCATTTCAAAGAAAAAGGAAAGGGTGCCGGAAAGCTCACAAAAAAAATCGGTACCTTGTGAGGAAGGCGTCGTGTATCAGATACCCTTAGCGTCTGGGTTCAAGTGTGTGGGCTAACTTTCGGGTGTTAGATTGATAGACTAACTGAGCATAAACGAAACGTAAAAGTCAAAGCGGCCAATTCTGATATAGCAACACAAGTTGCTTATGTTTTTCGTCCTCCCGCAGATCCTGAGCGTGTCGGCGCGTGGGTCCCCAACTAACTGGAGTCACGATGACGGCGCGGTTTTCTTCCGGTATCCGGACGACAATCTTCATCCTGCCAATCACTGGTCGACAGCACCGTCCTATCCTGGTATCAAGTTCATCGAGAACATCGTTCACACCACGTCATCAGCAGGGACATCGACAGCGGCAGCTATAAAGGAGCTCCCCTTGCGACAGCGCGCCAGTGGGCATGGAGGCTCTGCAGCCATGAAGTTGCTCATGTTTTTCGTCCTCCCGCAGGTTAGTAAACGAAAACCTTGCCATTGTTTTAAATCAGACAATGTTTGCCTTGTTATGCTTCCATGCCCCGAAGCTTGTATTGAGTCTTTTAGAGTTCTGCTGCTGTTGTTGTCTGATGATGTTGAGCGGAACCCAGGTCCCATGTCAAAACAACAAGAAGAACAATTACTTAGCTTACAAGAAACAGTCGATAAACTTAAAAACAGTCATGCTATACTTCAACAAGAAGTAAACCTTCTAAAATAAAAACAAAAACAAAGTGAACAGACAGTTTCAACACTTGAAGAGCGACTTAACAAACTCGCGAGTGAACTCGACGCACTAAAGCAGAAGGATACTAGTAGCGCCGCGACTACTGAACACCAGCTTACTGCAGCCTTAAACGAACTATCTCAGCTAAAAACACGTTGCGATGATGCAGAGGGCAGATCCCGTCGCTGCAATCTTTTATTTTTTGGCATCACCGACGCAGACAAGGAAACGTGGGCTCAGTCAGAGTGCTTGGTCACTAGCTTGTGCTCCGAAAAACTAAACGTGCAAGTTGAATCATCTAGGATTGAAAGGGCGCATCGCCTTGGAGCATTCGACCCTCAGAAACGTCGCCCAATAATAGTAAAGTTTTCTTCGTTTAAAGATAAAGATAGCGTTCTTTCATCAGCACACAAGCTTAAAGGAACTCGCGTAGCCATCAGCGAAGACTTCCCAATTTCTGTCCGGCTCGCACGCTGTCACCTTCTTGATTTTGCAAGGCCAAAAGGCACCCCCTATAGACTGCGTCATGATAAACTTTTTATAAATGATAAGTGCTACGTATTCGATGCCGCTCTTGGCGCCGTTAAAGAAAAAGACACATAGCCACGCCAGCGCTTCTTCTCGTCGCCCTCTAGGAGTCGACCGGCAAAGCACCATGTTATCACTATCAAATCTTCAAGTCATTCTATCCTATATACTAACATTAGAAGCCTAATACCAAAGAGAGACGAAATAATTTCAGTAATTGAAGCGTGTAATGCCGCTTTTGTTCTACTTACAGAGACGTGGCTAAGCCCTGATATATCTGACGTTGAGCTATTTCCCTCGCACCTAAACTTTCGAGTGTATAGGTCTGATAGAAAAACTAGAAAAGGAGGGGGCGTACTTTTGGCCATAAAAGACCATATACCATCTCGGCTAATACCGCTTACCACTGACCTAGAAGTTGTTTGGGTGTATCTTTGCACAACGCCTTCCGTAATAATGGGTGTGTGTTACAGGCCGCCGGATAATAAGAGAGATTTTGTTATTGAACTGTATAAATGCCTTTTTGAACTCGCATGTAAATATCCTAACGCTTTAGTTACCCTTTTTGGTGATTTCAATTACCCAAATATTGACTGGTCTACTATTTGTTCTAGCTGTGCATTTTCTCAAGAGTTTGTTGACCTTTGTTTAGATTTTAGCCTATCTAATGTTATCACTCAACCCACTAGAACTACCAATCGCTGCAGCAACGTACTCGACCTATGTTTAAGCAATGACCTTTCACTCTTCAGCAACGTCACATACTTACCCAGCATTAGCGACCATCTCGTCACTGAGCTAACATTCTCCATCACTACTCCTAAGAAATCACGTTATTGCAAATTCATTCACGATTACGCGAGAGCCGACTACGCATCTATCAACACCAACCTCGAAGAATTTTATCACATATTCTCAGTTAACTTCGCAGAAAGGACGGTCAATGAAAACTGGATTCTTTTCAAAGATAGAATAACATCCCTAATCAAACGTTTCGTTCCACTCACTCGAATTATATCCGATAACACTAACCCTTGGTACGATAAAACAGTTCATTGTCACTCCAACAGGAAAAAAAGAGCTTATGCCTGGGCAAAGGCTCTTAACACTAACGCATCTTGGAACGCCTATCACGAATGCGCTAGGGCCTACAAATCCGCGATTCATGATGCAAAATCCAAATTTTATACTCATGACCTCCCCAACATTTTAACCAATAAACCTAAAAAGTTTTGGAAAGTAATTAACCCAGCACTCTCTCTTCCATTACAATTCGTTGACGAGTACGGCCTTCCACTTTCTGACGAACATAGTGCTCTTGGAACTAACAACTTTTTTAGCTCGATCTTTACCAATGAAGACTTGTCAAGTATGCCCAACTTGTGCCAACCCCTTCATCCTCCTATGAATCCTATCATGATCGACCACTCTGGTGTACTAAAGGCCATTGATCAGCTGAAGGTGTCTTCTAGCTCTGGCGACGACCAAATAAACTCCGAAATATTAATAAATACTAAACACGTGTCTTCAACTTTCCTCTGCGACATTTTTTCGCAGTCTCTTCAACTTTCTGAAATTCCATGCGATTGGAAAATCGCTAACGTCATCCCCGTTTACAAAGCAGGTGATCGCCAACTAATCAACAACTATCGCCCCATCTCGATCACCAGTGTGTCGTCTAAACTCTTAGAGCATATACTCTATTCTAACATAATAAACTTTCTAGACTCCCACAACCTTCTTTTCGAGCATCAGCACGGCTTTCGCAAGTCATACTCATGCGAAACGCAACTAACAGCTTTTCTTACTGACGTTTACTCAAACTTTGATTCTAATAAGCAAACTGACGCCATATTTATTGATTTCTCCAAGGCATTTGACAGGGTCCCTCATCAACGTCTCTTACTGAAACTTAGAAATATTAATATTCATCCCTCAGTCGTCAAATGGATCTCCGAATTCCTCACAAATCGCACCCAGTACTCATCTATTAACAACACCAAATCTACCACCTGCACTGTAACCTCCGGCGTCCCCCAGGGAACCGTTCTTGGCCCCCTTCTATTTTTAATATACATTAATGATCTCTACCTCAACATCTCCTCTTCAATAAGTCT
This sequence comes from Ixodes persulcatus, assembly GCA_013358835.2. Lineage (NCBI taxonomy): Eukaryota > Metazoa > Arthropoda > Arachnida > Ixodida > Ixodidae > Ixodes > Ixodes persulcatus. The sequence continues at coordinate 98,648 of JABSTQ010007347.1, forward strand.
GTTCGCCGACGACTGTGTAATTTATAGACCTATTAATTCAAACCACGATAATCAAATTTTGCAGAATGACCTCGCACTTATAACTCAGTGGTGCCACAAATGGCAAATGACTTTAAACTTTAATAAATGTAAATCTCTATCATTCACCCGCAGTTCACATGTTTCATCCTTTTCTTATCACCTTTCCACTATCCCAGTAGCTACCTGTTCCTCATATAAATACCTAGGCGTTCACCCGACCTCTGTCATAGACTACTCACATAAATGCTGTCACTGCCGATGCTAACCGTACTCTCGGATTTCTTCACCGTAACCTCAGACTAGCTACACCTTCAGTTAAACTACTAGCTTATACAACCTTGGTCAGATCTAAACTTGAATTTGCTTCATCCATATGGTCACCATGGCAATCATATCTAACTAGCAACCTTGAATCCGTTCAAAACAGAGGTCTTCGTTTTATTTACTCTGACTATTCCCCATACACTAGCATATCAGGATTACGCAAAACAGCTAACCTTGACTTACTTTCTTTACGTCGAAGGGTGTCACGTCTCACTCTTCTTCACAAAATCTTTTACCACAACAACCATCTAAAAGATTTTCTTCTATCACCTCCCTACCGTATTTTCCCTCGTTTTGACCACTCATGTAAACTGCGCTCAATTACATCGTCATCTGTCTCTTATAAATGTCGACTCTACCATCTGCTATTGACGATTGGAACTCATTACCTGACCTCATTGTAAACATGACTGACACTAACAAGTTTGCTGCAGCCGTTAACCTCTTTCTTTCTGAAATACAAGTATAGCTTACAGCGTGTTTTTTATTAACCATTTTTTGTTGATGTTTTTATTGTGTTCACTCCCTTGTATAATGCCCCCTGGGGCCCTCAAGGAAAATAAATGATGATGATGATGATATACAGGCATGCAGCAACTGCATGGCACAGTGGTCGGAGACAGAAGTGGTTCACAAAAGGTCAATGATGCCAAACGAGTTTTAAGAGATATCATTAAAATTGAGTCAATAGACATTTGTATACAACAGGCATCTATGTACCTGTCTGACATTGCCAAGGTGTTCCTGCGTTTATTATCATTTGACTCTTGCTTTCTGTCTGTGGGCGTTATTTTGTTGTTGTTGTCTAGTGTAGCAGTGCAATAATTTCGGGGGAAATTAGGTGTCAGTGTTAAGATTACAAAAATCATAAAGGGTAACGCGTCTTTTGTACTCTTTGAGGTTCTCTTATCAGTTCGTTCGGCTTGGCCAGCAAGGTCGTTCCGCGCTGGGTGGAGGAAGAAGGTGTTGGAGGTGCTGAAAATGTAGGGGTGAGGCCCCGTCCCCCACCCCTGCCTTTTCTGCACCTCCTTATCATGGTGATCTCGGGAAAGCGCTAATTTTTGTTTACATAACCAAATGCCGTTGGGGACCAGCGCGGAGGATCCATGATTTTTCAATTTCTCAGGAATAGATTACGTTTCAATTTTTACGGGGAGTTGCACAATCTTCAAGTTCTGGCCCGAGAAATTCCACATCACGAATTGATTGAGGGAAGGACGCCGATGAGCCGTTCTTTTTTTGCGTTCTCAATGAGGAATGACTCGATGATTTTATGCGCAAAGCTGTCTCGGTGTCCCCCCTTTATCTTCGTACTGGTGAAATCAGGTGCGCACCAGAAGCACTCTTTTGCGCATACTTTCGTGTATTTATTCTTTCAATTTCAAAGATTTTTTTTCTCTTTTGTTTAACGGTCAAATCTCGTAAACAGAGAGGCGCACTTGGTAGAAAGCTGATTTGAAGTATATACACATATAGGAAAAACATTTGTTAACTTCCCAAAAACACCGGCAGGCTGTGCGATAGAGGTATTGGAAACCTAGCGCGCACCAACTATGCTGCTGTAAAAAGTTTTAATGATGTTTTTTATAGTTTCCATAATGTTCAAAATGCCTGCTGCTTTCTGCGCATTATGTGCACCACATTTCCTTAAGGGTGCAGTTACATTGGTTTCCTCGTCAGCCATTCAGACCCTATTTGCTTGATCAGAGAGAACTAAGTCCATTATCACCTATTTGTTTTTCTATTTGTTACAATTTGTAACAAGTAGAAAACGAAATATTACATCTTATAAATTACCCATTTGAAGCCTTGGAGGCGCATCCTGCTTCAAATCTTATCAAAATTGACAAAACTCAACTTGACCGCCGGTACGAGTTCCCTGCCGTTACGAGTTTGCTGTGACAAGTTGGCTTGTGACGAGTTCTCCCATACCCCGGGGGGGTTCTAAGAAGTTGGACCTTTGTTCGAACGTAGAGTCACCACGCAAGGTCATGATGTGTCATAAAATTGTAGAAAAACATAGGAAAGAGAAACGGATTTTGGTTTTTTTTTCTTGTGTTGGTTGGTGGCGTCCTTGGTTTCAAAGATGTTTATAAGAGGTTTACTGAATAAACTTACTAGCTGAGTTGAATCATGGTCTGGCGGACTTCGTTCCCTGTGTCTTCTACTTTTGGTTGAAGTTTTTTCCCATGCAGTTTCAATAGTTTTAATATAATAATGGTTTAGGAGACGTGTATTTGTTGCACTGATTATTAAGCACGAGTGTCCATCACCTAGAGTAAACCTCCTTTAACTTCTTGAAGGTTTCATCTTGACTTTCATCGGAGTATCAGAACCCCAATAAAAATTAAACATTGTCTTCCTCTGTATTTAAAGTTCATACATTGAACTTTATTAAACACTTCTACGCAAAACATCTACAAGTTGATTATTAGTTTCTATCAGTGTTGTCATTTTAACGGTTTATTGGTTTTCTGATTTGCTTAGCTGCAGAAATTGCCGTTTTGATGTTGCCAGCAATTTGAGCGGTTTTAAAGTCATGTTGTGCTTTCTGGCGCTCGAAACAAGTTCAATTTGCACTCATTCATCGCCAATGGCTTAATTATTGTGGTTAGTTAGAGTCAAGGGCTCGTTGTATTTGCCTAGTTTCAAGAAAATCGTTGCAGTGAGAATGATGGTTGCGACGCCTGTTAAAACCAAAAAAAAAAAAAATTCAGAAAGAGTTTTCTGTACGTGACGTTGTTAAAGGGTGGACCACTGAACTAGCGATAGGTCCACGCTCTGGTAGAGAGTTCTACCAATGAAGATAGACGGAGACGTATGACAAAACACGAATAAAATTTAATTCGGCTACAGTCGGAATGTCTGTTTGACTACCCACACTCCGCACCAATCGCTTCAGTATTACTGGATCTAACGCTTACAAGAACTGGGTTAACAAATCTAGGTTTACGAATGCTTATATGATCACTAATAAAGCTACTACAATTAACCGAATCAAAATATGCTAATTCAAGAAGTAACAGCAAGTGCGGAAAGTCTCATATGACGAATAGATGGTTGAAGACGTCTCCCTGCGCGGTCCGTCCAAGATGGAGGATTTTCGGCTGTTGGCTGGCTCACTATGGGAAAGTGCCCTGACCTCGAAACCCACTTCTTGAGATGGCACGCAAACACTCAATGGAACTCCGTCCTGTGCTTGGCGCTGGGCCGTCGAAAGCGGTCTCGTCGCCCCGCTCGAGGACGCGATGCTTTCTTTCCCCTCCGTGTATCTTTTCGCACTGCCCTTTGTTCTTCACACTCAAACACAGGTTCGCACACCAAACGTGGAAATTACCCTTCCCCGGGCGCTTATTTCCCTGCGGGGTTGTCCTTTGGTCCTGAAAACAGTCTGCCCTCCAAACTCAAAACATTCCTCGCTGTTTTATGTGACCCAACCCTGCTAGGTTCAAAGACCTTTTGGTATATGTTTCGTGTCTCTTCTGTCTTTGGGCGGAATTACAGGAAAGCGTGCCTCGTAATATTTACGCCTGTGGATGCCACAGACGCGGCCGTCTTCCGTTTATGGCTTAAGGAGTAACCCGAGTCTAGGGCAGGGCAGTTCAGAGCCGAGGAATACACGCGTTCCCCTACCGAATCTCTGCGGGCGAGGTGAGGGGAAGTTAACTATCGAGAGAGGTGCCGAGAGACACTTCCCTCACGCATCGGGGAATTAAAAGACGGGGGAAAACGTCGCGAATCCAGGCGTCAGCTCACGTCGTTAGAAGTTCCTTCACCAAACTTCGTATACTATCCTTGCCGTTTTATGTGACACAACCCCCCACTTAAAAATATTCACGGGTTTATATTGAACAATTCATACGAAACGGCATATACAAGCCACACACGCATGCAAGAATCAATAGGCTAAACTTAGCGACAAAGGTGCTCAGCGCTGTCAAACGTTCACTTGTTGTGTCGGAAAATGACAGACAACAACTACACGGAATCGTCTATTCGTATTATCCTCCCCTGTAGTCGTTGAACTGTTAAAGTACGATTCTGTTTCACTTGAAAATATACAAAAAATAAAAAGAAAGAGTACAACGTGAAGCAAAATAAGTATTCGCAAATATACACCCTCTATACGCTCACGAGTGTGGTTCAAAGGCGGGGTTTTCCCCGGGCTCCTCTAAATTTCGTTGAAACTCAAGGCGCCATTCGTCCCTTGCCCACCCCGGATCTTCCGAACAATAAGGCTTGCTTTGTTGTTCGGAGAATTCAAAACAACAATCTGTTCTGTACGATGTACAAATAGGTGTTGCCGCCTTTTCGCCACCTACAGTTTCCCCACGCGTTCAAAGCAACCCTTCAGGCTCCTGTCGTGCTTCTGTTGTTCTGCCAATTCTTCTGGCTTTTCAGCTGCGCCGTCAATGAGGGCACGAGCAGTGGAGTACTCATATTTTTCTTCTTACATTTTGCTCCCTGTCTTTGCGGCTGCCGTGACGGGAACTCTTCCTTCTTCTCCGGAAACGGCTCCTCTGCTGCCTCGAACTTCGGCAGACTCCAAAATAGGTCGGGGATTTCCGGGGCGCGAACACCCCTGATATTTCCGAGTATCACGTCATGGCGTGGATTTTTCATGCATTTGACCGTTGTCTCTCCGGTAAAGAAAGGTGTCAGTGCTTGAACCTTTTCTTCAGGCCGGACGCTCACGGTGCAATCAACCAAATAGACGCGGCTCCACTTCCCCATCAAGTCGTTTCTAGTGACCAAACGTCTACGGGCCACCGCAGTATTGGAGCCCGTGTGTCTTAGCACGGTGACTGTCTTCCCTTAGAATATTTCGGATGTAATCGGCATATTTGTTACGCAGGGATCGGGGTTCGATACGGCGTTTACTACCAGTACTTTCGTTCAGTCGTTCAGCTCCGGATAGCCACCTTGCGTACGATTTTTTGTTGAGTTGGGCGAGCTCTGTTCGCCAACAAGCATGCCACCTCGGGCATCTGTTGGGGCTTGCTCCAGCACTGGCTTGCCGTATCTCCGGCCTTCCCACATCGGCGGCACGAAATAGGTTTTTTGGCCTGCCAGCCACCCCTGCGTCACGAGGCGAAATTCCCTGTCTTGCCAACAAAAAGCATTTCCTGGGGGGTCGCTTCCTCCCAAAAGAACTTCCATCCGACCTACCGGTAATAACTCTACTCGCACCCCTATCTTTTGCTTTGTCCCTAATGGTAACCTCCTTCTCCTGAGCTTTTTAATGCCGATCAGCCAGGTCGACGATATTGTTCAATTCCTTTCTCTTCCGCTCCCGGAGGAAGAGGGACAATTTTGAAGGCACTCCCCGAATGAACTTCTCAATTAACAGCGGCCTACGCAGCCCGGTGAATTCCTTAGGGGTCTCCGAGAGGTCAACGAACCGGTCGAAGAGGCTGGTAAACATTGCGGCGAACTGAGTTCGTGTTTCCCCTTTTTCCGGTTTTTCTTTGCGGAAATTCTTTGTGAAGCCCTCGGCCGTCAGGTTGAATCTCTAGAAGAGCGCTGTTTTTACCATATTCGTAGACCACCGTGTCGTCAGGGGTAAGTCACGAAATGACGCCTAGTGCCTCTCCGTTCAAACAAAGGCTGAGCGCGGTGGCCCACTGCTTCTGTGGCCACAGCTGACCCGTGGCAAGACTCTCGAATCATAAATGGTAGACGCGTCCAGATCGTCCCTCCCTTCATCGAAAGTGGCCAGCCAACTCTGAGGGCTCTTTCCCAAAGTTTGCAACGTCCCCTCGCCTGCCGAACCAAATGACGCCAGCGCCGCGTTCTGGGCCTCTTGAAGCTTTAAATGGGTTTCCTCGAGCCTTATTTTTAACTCCATCAGTCGGCACTCCGCCTCTTCTCGGGTTCGAGCAACGTCTCTGGCTGCGTTCGTGTCTTTCCTCCTTGCCTCTTGTTCTCTTCTGCTTGCTGCCTCAAGGGTCTCGATCGTTGTCTACCGATTTCCTTAGGGCCTCCCCTTCGGGCCCTAGCTGCTTTTAATTCGAGATACTCCGCTCCCTCCATGTGTACGCCACAGTACGTTACATGTGAGGAGTTTTTCGCACAAACCCCAAACCTTGCTCTTCTAGCGAAACACTCATGCGATCAACGATTTCTCCATTCTCTCTCCATGGTACCCGCTCCACCGTTATCAGTGAGCCCTGTAGCGGGCGCCAGTTTTTGTCAAAACGAAAAAAATCTAGAGAGAGTTTTCTGGGCGTGAGGATGTTAAGCATTGGACCACTGACCAAGCGATAGGTCTTCGCTCTGATAGAGAGTCTGACCAATGAAGAGAGATGGAGACGGAGTACAAAACACGTACAAAATTGAGCATGGTTGTAGTCGTTAAGTTAGTTACACTGTATGGACTCTGCACAAATTGCTTGGGGAATACTGGATATAACGCTTACAAAAAAAGGGTTCCCAAATCGAGGTTTACGGATGCTTATACAATCACCAATAAAGATTCTACGCTTAACCGAATCAAAATATGCTAATCAAAATGTAACAGCGAGTGCGCAAAGTCTCATCTGGCGAGCCGATGGTTGACGACGTCTCCCTGCGCGGTCCGTCCAAGGTGTAGGAGTTCCGGCGATTCGCTGGCTCACTATGCGCGGGACCTTTGGCATCGCACCCACTTCTTGAAATGGCACGCACACACTCGATGAGACTCCGTCCTGCACTTGGCGTGGGGCCTTCAACAGTGGTCACGTCGCTCCGCTCGACTACGCGACGCGCCCGTTCGGTTTGAGTCTCTTCTCACCACTGCCCTTTGTTCTCACCCTCAAACCTAGGTTCGCACAACAAGCGTGGAAATTCCCTTTTCCCGGACGGTCATTACCCTGCGGGTCTGCCCATTGACCCTGAAAATAGTTCGTCCTCTCAATCCAAAACTTTCCCCGCCGTTTCTTGTGACCCAAACATGCTAGGTTCAAAGACCTCTTGGTATTTGTTTTGTGCCTTGTTTGTCTATTACACAGAGTCACAGGAACGCAAGCCTCGCAATATTTACGTCTATGGACGCCACATACGCGGCCGTCTGCCGTTTGTGGCTTTGGGAGTAACGCAAGTCTCGGTCAGGGCAGTTCAGAACCGAGGGATCCACGCGTTCCCCCACCGAACCTGAGGCCGGATTCTCAAAGCGAACTTACGATGAAAAAAGTGCGTACGACAAATTTTAGAGAAAATCTGTATTCTCGAAACGAAGTCGTCGTAACTTTTGAGCATGTTACGACAGAATTCTACGACAGCTCCGAAGCTGTCTTACGCACTTTTTAAGATCAAATCCAAATGGCCGACAGCGTCGCTCAGTTACTTGGTCGCGACGACCAACGGACATTTATTCTTCTACGGGCTCTTCTCGCGCATCCCGACTTCAAGCAGCAAGAAAAAAAGGAAGAAGTACTTGAAACTCACTACGCCGAACATGAACGCTGGATCCATAGACACCCGGGAAAAGCAACAAAGGCAACGATCCCACCGACTAAGTGAGCTAACAGGCACTCCGACCTGCTCCGGCGCTGTATTGGTCCGACGGTCCTTGGCCAAGACCGTCTGCCCACGACCGGCTGGCTTGCTGAATGGAATATGCCCGCGCGACCCTTGTGGACCCTTCCAGTATGAATAGTTCGATCGCTGAACTAAATTTCAGAGGTCAATCTCTTCCCCTTGTCATCTCCATGTTTTCATGGCAGCGGTGACGAACGCTGTCGTCGAAAAGGTACACTCATCGATTCTATCTCCTTGTATTGTGTGATATAGATCTCAAATAAACGCCGTATGGATTACCTTCGCAACACGGTACGTACACTTTGTTATTAGTGTGCCATTTTCATTCTGACATGACGCTACGTCACTGTCAAGCTATAACAGTTCGTGGGAGCTACGCGATGTCGGTCCAACCTGTCTTTGCCTAGTATCACGTCAGTGTCGAGTTGCAATCGTAAAATATCGGTCCCGAAGCGATTACCGAAACGTGGTCTAACAGAGCGAAACCTGCACTTCGATCAAACGCGCGCGTCCGCTCCGTGTGTGAACAGGTATTTGCGTGGCTCTTACTGACCCTGCCGTAGTTCGAACCTATATTTTTTAACGTCGGCTCGTTCCTGCATTTCCGAGGCCGCGAAAAACGCCCCGGCGGTTTGTTTCTATCTACGTCACTTTGAAAACGACTGGCATGGGGCTTTTACCAACGATGACCGCTGTGTTGACGTCTAAGCGATCGAGTTCGTAGCGGTCAACGAAGCGTTTAAGTCGTTTTAGCGTCGATATATCACTGCACAGACACGAACCCCAGTCAAGCTGTGGTGGAAAGGCCGCCTGTGTTTATGAGAAACAGCTTGAACACTAAATATTTACACATAGACAGGGCAGGACATGCACACAGCTGACTATCAACGAGTAGTTAGCCTGTGTTTATTATTAAAAATCTACGTGCTCCGAACTATGCCGGGCTCTTCGATTGGTTGTTCAAGTTGCCGAAGCCACCGTCGCCATAGCAACAGCTCCGGAAGTTGTCGTTTCTCCGTAAGAGGTCATACCTTTCCTCCTCTCACTTAGGAACGCGTTTGTGAATACCGTTCTCGCCTCATCTTGCGATGATCGTAACTTTACGAACTTCGTAGCTACGTTGTCGGAGGTAAGAGGTTTTTTTATGAATCTGGTGTCTGGACGGGAGGGGTGAGGGGAAGGGAACCACCGAGCGAGTTGCCGAGAGACACTTCCCGCACGCGTCGGGGAATTCGAAGACGGTGAAGGACTCTGAGAAACCAGGCGGCAGCTCACGTCGTGAGAGATTTCTTCCGCGACCTTCGTATACAATTATTTCAGTTTTATGTGATAACGCCATTGAGATATTATGTTATTATTTGGGACCCTTTGAAAAAGACTAATATCATTAAAATTGATAGTGTACAGGAATCTTCGTAACCGAGCTTTTAGCAAGAGCCAACTTACCACCGTTAACAAAAAAATATCGTTATTCCCGTTTCAAGTTTTTGTTTCATCTTACTGAAGGGCAATATAAAATTGAGATATCTAAACTAATTTGCTATCCTTCTGGGTATGCGACCAGACAGAGGCATGACTTAACCATAACTCCTTTCCGCACACGCAATAATTGCTTGAAGTATTCTTTTTTCCAAGAAAAATAATCGATTAGAATAACCTAAATAATGATGTAGTTTTGTACCCATAATTCACATTATTTGACTCCCACCTTAGTTAATTGTTTTGCTTCATATTTCCTTAATTTCAGTATGTTATATCTTGTATTCTTTTTTGTTTTGTGTTCTGTTTCTTTGCTTTTGCGCAAGCTATGTAACTGTACTCTCACTATTGTAAACCCACCCTGCTAAAATTCCGGCTAGGAATTGCAGTAATTTATAAATTTAAAAAAAATATATTATTGGAGCAAACATTGAAAAATTATGTAAAGAGGTCATTGTTTACCTGCGCCTTAAAAGTAGCATTTTTTAGCGTTTTTCTGGGAATTCCATGAGCCAGCTTTTTTTCTTAATATTTAGCTTGCCAAAACTGCCTTCCACCAGACGTGTTCATTTTATTACACTGTCCCTCAAACCTATTGTACTAGTGTCAAATTAAATGGTTGCTGCACTATTATCGTTGTACCTAAACATCAAAGATATTTTGTACATAAACAATGTTTACAAAATTCCCTTTGGTGTGGGGAGGCTTTAAGCTTACAAAAACGCGCTGATCAAGCCCTCGAAACGCATCCCGAGGTATGAGAATCCAATCTGCTTCTCCTTCAAAGCTGACTAAATGATCCAGGAGCAACTATAACTTATTTTACTTGGGCGGTATTTGTTGCCTACCCTTGTAACGTCAAGTAACTAAGACCACAACGTAGAGACCAATAAAGTTTATATTACACGCACAAGTTCACACACTGATTAGCAATGTCGTTTAAACAAGCCTGGCGTGGCCGAAGTTGTAGGCTAGTGGAGCAGCGTGCCGAGCGTAGGCGAAGGGAGCTGCGTGGACCAGTGGAGCTCCGTGGACTGCGCGGACGGCAACTGGAGCAGCGTGGACGGCCTTCACGAGGACTGGGTGTGGGCCCTCGACAGCTGAAGAAAGGAACTGAGCATGGGCTGGGGTGGATGTCTTGGTGCCTGGCTCGTTGGTATCGACATTGACGCGGAAGCCAGCGGCGTCGGCTACGTAGTTGACGGTACGGGCGACCCCGAGAGCGTCGACGTAGCTATACGAGCCGACCTTGTTGTTAAACTCATCACCGGTCTCGTGGCGGGTCATGCGGGTTCCGAACTCGTCGGTGTTGTCGTAGCCGAAGCTGTAGGGTTGGGGTGGCTGCACAAAGAACGCGTAACGTGGCGTTATTATAAAGTGCCGTACCTACCTAGGCATGGCTAATAAAGTTATCAAATTCATCCACTAGAGAGTACAAAATTACTTTGCGTAAAGTTGCATTTGAACACGTTAGTGCATCAAAAGCCGCCGGTAGTGGCACTAAATCTCCATTTAATATGTAGTGGTGCATTCTGGCGTCACTTTGTGTTATCGAAACGTGCAATCGCTGAATTCTAAGATGTTTACTGAATTTGTTGGTGCTCAAAACCTCTCTTCTGCAAACCAAATGACGCTGACTCAGGCAAGTCATCATCAACCTCCCTCTTTCCCCTCCCCCCCCCTCTCCCCCCTTCCCACGTCCCCCAAAAAAAAACAACAAAAAACGAGTACATGATCTAAAACTTACGTTGTGCACAACAACCTGGGAAGCCGCGAAGGCGAAGAAGCAGCACAGGAAAACCTTAACAGAAAAAGATAAGTTTTATGAACAAGATTTTCGAAGAATGCTGGCGTCACATCCCCTTTGCAACATACACAAAATAAAAACTATGTAAATATCAAGAGCTACAGATATCTAGCTTTTTATTTAATTTAATATAAAGTATATGGTAAACTGTTACGCTTCGTTCCCAGCTTGACAAATGTTCATTAAATATTAGAAAGAAAGTAAATTGATCCACAAATGTAGCAGTCTGTGACATGTATGCCCACCTTAGAGAACATGATGAATGCTATTCCTCTTGCTGAGAATTGGAATGAATAGTGAAATGCATGACACAGGCGCTTTATATACTCTAAGCTTCCCATTAAATCTCCTCTCCAACAAAATAGAAACCTCCCTTCCACGCCCGTCACTGAGACGCAAGCAGGTTATTCGATTGACTAGAAAAATGTGTTGTCGTGGAATTCCACAAAAAGTGAATCTGTCAAGGGTTTCAGCGTCTGGCCTTGTTTATCGCTACGCGCACGGAGTGCAACAGCATAAGACCTTCTATTTTGATGCATATGTAGTTTTAATTTACAGAGCGTTGCAACCTCTCTGTGCGTTTCGCATTCAGCACAGTATCAGGAGTTCAGCTGGTGTTCACGAAACCAGTTTCAGTGACATTCACACGTACCGCCTTTCAACCCTCTAGAAGTACGCACGTGCGGAGTATGTGAGTGAAAGCTTAACTGCTAGACCTAGTTGTTTTGTACGGATTGTAACGATACTGACTTCTGTTATATACGTGCGGCCCTAATTAGTAGGCAATTGTTACTCTGTTTTTGTTAGAAGAGTTACTCGGCTTAAAATGAGTGTCATGTGATACCACCTTCCTGTAGGTTTTCAGAAAAATTGTCTCTGTGTTTTCTGCAACTATATTTGCTTTGTTTTTAATTTGAGCATTCCACAAGCACCTAAATGTGAGGCCGACGATCTCGCACACCATGAATAGACGAAGAAAGAAAAATAGACAATGCCGACTATACGAGCGTCCGTTGCATAGCTTTGGGACGTGAATTCTTTTCATATGTACGGAATGTGAGGAGCGTGTTAATTTACAAGTCAGGTTTACCGGAAACGTCTATAGATGCGCTGTGATCTCAACAAGGAGATGCGTGTTTAAAATAAAACTAAAATATTAAACGTACTTTTTGCGTTGAGTGCGGTCATGATCCTAAAATTCTGATTCAACTGACTTTTTTTTAAAGATTCGTATACTTGACATTTAATCTTGCTGTGTGTCGATGCGTAAAATGTGTTGTGTTTTTTTTTCTGCAATGCAAGTAAAAAAACCAGGTTGGTAAACAATATTTATATATACTTTTGTATTTTTAATTTTAAATATTTTGCATACCAGACAGACAAATGAAATTGGAATTCTCAATTGGACTCACCGTTGACGAGTGGGTACACGTTTTAAAATTTTATTACAAATACTTTAGTGCCTTTCCCTAGTCACATTCAAAGTCAGTTGAACAATGTATTTGCACCTGGTGTTACGCACTAGTGACCTGGCCAGCCGGCATTTATTCCTATTTTGTAGCTCTGGGTCTGTCGAGCCTCTGCTCATAAGAAAAATATAATAATTAAGGTATTTATTGGTGGAAAATTGTATGCCTTAGCCTGTTGAATAAATGCGTGTCTTATGTTATTGGAATTTATCGTAAATTCTCTCTCTCCCATTTTGGTTCTTAGAAGGTTTTTTAGGTTGTACATGAACAAAGATGATCGGTCTTTCACTTGTAAAACAATCACCATCGGAGTAAACGGCACTAACGGTAGAGCAACGTCTTCCTGGTTCTTTCAAATATTAGCGAAACATAGAAGAGTTATCTGAAATTCGATAGCGCTGGCAACAAAATCACTCTTTTTCGTTTCCTTAGCGGCTCGTAATATGCAGTGTGTGGTTTTAATTCGAAAATATATATTAAATATAAGCCTTAAGATATCAAATAATGCGGCTTGTGCTGGCGACTTACACCACAAGAAGGACATACTCTATGCGTTTAATCATAACGATAAATCTATTATTTATTAATATTTGTATATACTCTTTTAATTAGAGAAAATAAACATATTGTTCAAATTACACTCTTTCTGAGCGGCATGGAAAACCACTACATCTGTCAACTTGAGAAATATTTGCAGCACGCGGTTCGCGAGTGGTTCCGCTAAATTTTCCTCTGGTGCAACAGAGGCAAGGATGGCCGTCCGAAAATACGGATGGTAATCTTTTCATCCCAGTTATCGGTCCGCCAGCGTTGCGCCTGCTGCGCGAGTGAAACCTTTAGCAGACGACAACGCCAAGCATGTCCTAGAGATATTTATTAAATTGACAGATTTAATGGTTTTGATGACTCTGAGTAACATATGTTTATTTTTGGTAATTAAGAAAAACTGAACACATATTAGGTAATCATAAATTACCGTATAGATTAGCCCGTTACATTATGCCCCCTGGTCTGTAACTCACCTGCACAGACCATCACAATCGACCTTTCAAGGCGTTTCTTCTTTCTTTTTTTACATATAACTCTGTTGGAATTAAAATTACACCCTGTATACACCGAAGGTGTAATGGGCTAATGAGCGTGTCTTCCGATTCTAACTACGTGTTTCATTGGTGTGACGTTTTAAGAAACCTGTGTAACACGAGCATTATGTAATTATTCTAACATTAAGCCTGTCATAAACTTAGGTTACATCAATGTTAGCACATGTTGGATATTTTTTCCTTTACTTCCAAAAACAATTTTGCCTTTCAACGCACAAAATATTCAAGCGCATCATCGTTAATTAACTACCTTAAATGTCAGATGGCTGTTAGATATGCACTCAGTAGAAAATATGGAGAATTAAACCGATACTACAGGAACCTTTAAATAAAATTACATCTGGCACGAACCATGAGAAACTGGTGGAAAAAGCTAAGGCGCCTCCGTCTGTGATCTACTTTATACGACAAAATTAATTATTACACCACCTTTCACGACGCAAGCTGCAAAGTGACCGAAGTACAACAGTTAGGAATATGGGAAAATAATTCGAAATGCTAGGAATATGGCAGAACAAATCTAAGATTGATCCTTTCAAAAAAGAGTTGCCAGTCTAAGACTCTAAAAGCGAGTTTTATTAAGTCATTCATCAATAATGCTTCAAGCAGGTCTTGTGTACGTTCCATAGCGAATCCACTCAAGGGGAGTGTAAGAGGTTAAGCAGCGCGGGATACGGAGAAGATGTCCTTGGGACACAAGTGAATATAATGAGCAGGGCAAGATAAGAGAGACAAAAAAATATTCGCAGTTATTGCATGTTTTTATGCAATTTCTCACGATATAAAAGATGGTGCTAGGAACTTTGGTGTAAAAGCGGTGTTCAATACTAATTTCAAGTTGGGAAACCTTACCTCATTTCAAAGAGAAAGGAAAGGGTGCCAGAAAGCCCATAGAGAAAAATCGGTACCTTGTGAGGAAGGAGTCGTGTATGAGATACCTTTAGCGTGTGGGTTTAAGTATGTGGGCAAACTTCCGGGTGTTTGATTGATAGACTAACTGGGCATAAAGGAAACGTAAAATCAAAGCGGCCAATTTTGATATAGCAACACATATTCAGGGATGCAACAACTGCACGGCACAGTGGCCGCAGGCAGAAGTGGTTCACAAAGAGGTCAATTATGCCAAGCGAGTTGTAAGAGAAACCATTAAAATTGAGTCAAAAGTCATCTTTACACGTCAGGCATCCATGTACCAGTCTGACATTTGTAAGGCGTTTTCTCTTTTATAATTCTTTTGACTCTTGCCTTGTGTGTGTGGGCGTGTCTTTTTTTTTGTTGTTGTCTAGTGTTGCAGTGCAAGTACGTCGGGGAAAATTAGGTGTCAGTGTTAAAGTTACAAATAGCATGAAGGGTAACGCGTCTTTTGTACTCTTTGATAATTTCTTATCAGTTCGTTAGGCCTGGCCAGCAAGGTCGTTCCGTTCTGGGGGGGGGGTGTTACTCGTCGCAGCAAACTCGTAATAGGAAAATTGGTCATAGGTGAACTGGTCACGGAGGGCATCTAATTCTAGGTGATCCCGTAGTAGAGAGAGTGGTCGCATTGAACTTCTTATCTCGTCATAGGAAAAATGGTCAAACATGTTTAGTTCGTTCGTGATATTTCTTACTCCTTATATTGTTTTTTCAACAGTCTACTATCCTACAAGGAACTATTCTCTTTTCCATTGTATGCACTCTTTAGAGTTTTTTTATAGAGGGCAGACTTTGGTGAAGGGGATGCTAAGGTTCAAAAGAAAAAAATGTTTCTGTTGAACTGAGTAAAACGAGCATGTTGAAATGCAAGATAATTAAAATTGAAATAATAAAAACTCGAAGGACGAGGACGCAGTGGCGTAACTAGATATGACGGCGCCCATGGCAAATGAAATTTCGCGCCCTTCATAGCCCATGGCAAATGAAATTTCGCGCCCCTCGCGTAGCCCCGCTGCCGTTTTTTTCCATAGGGCACATGTTGGGTGGACTCGGCTCGGCACCCCCTCCCAAGTGGCGCCCGGTGCACTTGTACCCCCCTGCCCCCCCCTAGTTACGCCACTGCGAGGACGAGACAACTCTTTCATTTAGCAACGGCATCTGATTATGTAAGCAAAAATTAGCGCTTTGCCCGAGATTACCATGATAAGGAGGGGGGAGGTGAACAAGGGGACCAGCGCTGAGGGTCCATGATTGTTCAGTTTCTCAGGGATTCATGACTGTCCAATTTTCAAAGGGAGTTGCACAGCCTCTCAAGTTCTGGCCCTAGAAATTTCACCTCACGCCTTGATTGAGTTAAGGACGACAATGAGACGTTCTTTTTAGCGTTCTCAATGAGGAATGACTCGATCATTTAGTGTCCATAGGGGTCTCGGTGTTCCCACTTTATCTTCGTACTGGTGAACTCAGGTGCGCACCCGAAGCACTCTTTTGAGAAAACCTTCGTGTGCTTTTTCTTTCAATTTCAAAGATGCTTTTTTTCTCTTTTGTTTACCGGTCAAATCTCGTAAACCGAGAGGCGCACTTGGTAGAAAGCTGATTTGAAGTATATATTGTATACATAGAGGAAAAGCATGTGGTACCTTCCAGAAAACACCTGCAGGTTTTACGATGGAGCTTTTGAAAACCTAGCGCAGAGGAACTATGCTGCTGTACAAAGTTTTTATTCATATTTTTATAGTTTTCGTAAGGTTCAAATTGCCTGCTGCGTTGTGCGCATTATATGCACCACATTCCCTTAAGGATACCGCCAAATTGGTATACTCGTCAGCCATGCAGACGCTATTTGCGTGAACAGAGAGCCCTATGTCCAATATCACCTATTCGTTTTTGTACTTGTTATAGCTTATAACAAGTAGAAAAAACTACGATGAACCGAATCAAAATATGCTGATTAGGAAAGTAACAGCGAGTGCGTAAAGTGTCATCTGCTTGCGCGGTCCGTCCAAGGTGGAGGGAAGATTTCCGGCAATTTGCTGGCTCACTATGGGCGGGGCCCTCTGGCATCGCACCCACTTGTTGAAATTACAGGTACACAATCGATGGGACTCCGTCCTGCACTTGGCGTGTGGCCGTCGACTGTGGTCTTGTGCCCCAGCTCGACTACGCTTTGAGCCCGTTCGCTTCGGAGTGTCGTCTCACACTGCCCTTTGTTCTTCACACTCGAACCCAGGTTGGCACACTCAGCTTGGAAATTCCCCTCCCACTGACGATCATTGCCCTGCGGGTCTGCCCTTTGGCCCTGAAAACAGTCGGCCCTCCAAACCCAAAACATCCCCCTCCCCCCAGTTTCTTGGGACACAACCATGCTACACTTTAAGAAAAAATGGACGAAAAAGGTAGCTACAGCTCGTTTTCCTCCCTCTACGGACGCGCCCCCAAGCGGACGCGAGAAGAAGGGAGAGACGAGACGTTTTTCTCCTTCTCCAGGGAGACGGGAGAGAGCTTCCGCTTTCCCGGCTCATCTTCTTTCGCTTTCGCTTTTCGAGTGCGTCGCGCACGTTGTTTAATAAATATTGTTGAGTTGATTGAGCTTCAGCGGCAGCGAAGGCCGACTGTAATTCAATCTCCCAGTCCAAACGTGCCGAACATTTCGGATGCATTAACGTTTTTACCACTAATTTAATCAAATGAGCAAACGAAGCAGCTAGAAACAGCGAAGTTCCAGAGCAGTGCCAGCGCCGCTACGTACACCGGGCTAAGATGGCCGTCTCCAGATAGCGGAACCCACGCGGAACAACGCAGACCACTTGGAACGATGTGTCGAAGTTGTCGACCCCTATTGAAAATCGCTCTGAGGGGGACTTCAAATTTTTTTAAAGAGTGTGCAGGGGACTTTAGGAATTCCTGAGATGTTTGAAGGGGGCACCGATATTTCCTGGTGGGCTCGTTGGCCACGTCAGAGGCTCTGCCTGAAATATCTAAAGTGCCCTTTACAATGCCTTGAAATGTCTGAAAGCCCGTCAAGAACTTTTCTAATGGGGTCGGAAAAAAATTCAGGCTTCCTGAGATGTCTATGGGGCCACGGCTTAGGTGGAGAAAACACATTTCGCAGAATAAGAACATAGCTGCTTATTGTTCGCGACGGGAAAAAAAATAATCATTTGGAGAATGCCGATCGTATGTGTGTACGGTGAGATTTTATTTACTGCTTTTTTATCAACCACGAATGGGCTCCTGAACCCATCTGTCACTGTACGGGTGTTCGGTCGCCAAGAAGGCCACTGGGGGCGACCGCCCCATGTGGAGAATTGACAAGCCGAGGGCCGAGTGGTGTTGGCCGAGAGGCGTTTTGAGGCAAACGCAATCCTGTCCGCTCGAGGCGAGATCCGTGCAATACGAATAATAAAAATAAGGTCAAGCCCAGAGCTGCGCGTTGCCCTGAAAGAGGCACGGGGGGAGATGTCGAGGACGAAGCGGGAGCAACTCATTCCGGGAACCGGTTCGTCTGCGGGGGACGGTCCCCAAAATGGAGATCCATTTGGTTTTCACCAGAGTCGGACATCCTCTCTTTTTCGTCGTCAAAAACACGAATAGCAACAGCAACCGACACTTCTCGTCCCCCGGCGATCGGGAGAGGGTGCAAGGCCGCGTCTCCAGTGGTCGGCGGGAAAGAGTGGTTAACGAAAAAATAGTCAGAGTGCAGGCGAGCTGGTGTAAGTTGAACATGATTATAAACCTGAGACTGGGGCAGAAAAGAGAACACAACAGAAGGTAGAAAAAGAGAAGGAAACGTCTCAAACTCAGCTGCAAAGTTTATTTCGTACACGGCTTATATACCACATCTCCAACGCCGTCTCTACAAAAAAAAATGTGACAAGAGGACAATGAAATTTGGGTAAACCTTCTCTTATCTCCCTTGACCTCGGCTGCGAAACACTCACACAAAGGTTCACATTCTAGCATAACCACCGCTACCCGGCGAACGTAGGTGAATCACTACAGGACACAAAGAAAGGGTTTGACCTTGAAAGTTGCGTTTCCTCTAACAACTCACTTAGTCCAAAGAAACAATACTAGACACTGCTACCAGCCGGAACTGGGGGCCATCTCCAAAACTGAGAACGACATTGCCCTCCTACAACGAACCACAATTGTCTAAACACCGCGACTTTCTCGAACAAGTCCAAGGATACACATAAACACTGCTTGTACTAAAAAAAAAAACATACAAGCGTAGAAATTGTTTACATTCGTTCCCAAACTGCAATGACGCCTGACTTATACAGTTGCCAGACGTTTTTATACGAATACTTCTTAAACTACACGTTTCATATCATTACGTTCTCTGTGAATTACTTCCGGTTCAGACCAGTTGGCTTTACAATTATTACACTCTAGAAGGTGCCTGGCTAACTCGGAATCGGACGCGTTGTTTTTCACATTCCGTTTGTGTTCCGTCAGTCTATCATTTAGACATCTCGACGTCTGACCTACGTATTTAAATCCACACTCCAAAGGAATCTCATAAACCACAGAATTCTCACACGAAACCGACTTTTCGCGATGTGCCTTCTGGCAAAGTTCCTGTTTCGATTCAAAAGGTGTAAGTTTGCATAACTTAAAATCGGATGTGAACACTGTTTCTACGCCAAACGTTTTCGCCGACGCTTTTATGTTATGGGAAATATCGTGAAAATACGGTATAGCAACTCGTCGGTTCCTCACACTTGCTTCATCCCGCTTGTCTCTGATTTGAATAGAAAGTTGTCGTTTTAGAAAAGTTTCCTCATACCCCGCGTCCTCCAGTCTTCAACTTTGTCTTTTTAAAGCTTGGCTCATGAAATGGGTACATGAACTTTTTAGCGCATTACCAATCAATGATTTCGCAACTCCCTGCCTTAACAATTCTAGAGTGACAACTTTGTTTGGGAAGCACCGGTTTAGCCATCGTAGGTCAGACGTCGAGATGTCTAAATGATAGACTGACGGAACACAAACGAAATGTGAAAAACAACGCTTCCAATTCCGGGTTAGCCAGGCACCTTCTAGAGTGTAATAATTGTAAAGCCAACTGGTCTGAAACGAAAGTAATTCACAAAGAAAGTAATGATATGAAACGTGTAGTTCAAGAAACGATTCGTATAAAAA
Organism: Ixodes persulcatus; assembly: GCA_013358835.2. NCBI lineage: Eukaryota > Metazoa > Arthropoda > Arachnida > Ixodida > Ixodidae > Ixodes > Ixodes persulcatus. The sequence continues at coordinate 118,429 of JABSTQ010007347.1, forward strand.
TGTCTGGTAACTGTATAAGTCAGGCGTCATTGCAGTTTGGGAACGAATGTAAACAATTTCTACGCTTGTAAGGTTTTTTTTTTCTTTTGTATCAGCAGTGTTTATGTGTATCCTTGGACTTGTTCAAGAAAGTCGCAGTGTTTAGCCAATTGTGGTTCGTTGTAGGAGGGCAATGTCGTTCTCAGTTTTGGAGATGGCCCCCCAGTTCCGGCTGTTAGCAGTGTCTAGTATTGTTTCTTTGGACTAAGTGAGTTGTTAGAGGAAACGCAACTTTGAAGGTCAAACCCTGTCTTTGTGTTCTGTAGTGAGTCACCTATACGTTCGCCGGGTGGCGGTGGGTATGCTAGAATGTGTCCCTTTGTGTGAGTGTTTCGCAGCTGAGGTCAAGGGAGATAAGAGAAGGTTTACCCAAATTTCATTGTCCTCTTGTCACATTTTTTTTTTTGTAGAGACGGCGTTGGAGATGTGGTATATAAGGCGTGTACGAAATAAACTTTGCAGCTGAGTTTGAGACGTTGCCTCCTCTTTTTCTACCTTCGGTTGTGTTTTCTTTTCTGCCCCAGTCTCAGCTTTACAATCATGTTCAACTTACACCAGCTCGCCTGCACTCTGACTATTTTTTCGTTAATCGTACCTGAAGCAGGCTTAATCTCCTTCTCTTATGAATCCACTCTTCCTTCGTCGTCTTCTATACTCATTTTTCAAGCTTACATGGTACTGGACAAGTTGGCACTTCGTTTGGCGGAACTGGAAGCAGACGTCGTGTACTATGGACTTTCGTTGCGGAAAAACTTCATTGACCCTGCGCAGTTCTGACATCTATCAACAAGTGGTTTATCTTGGAGTTCAAAGAAGAAAGTTATCAAGATCTACAGGGAAGGAGTCACCAGGAGAATACAAAAACTCTACCCGGCGTGCAACAGACTTTGGGACCTCCTCTTGGGAATGGACTACAGGCATCGCAAGGAGTTCCAGCACTGGGACGACATCAAGAAGGCACAGTTCCACAGGATCTGGTATGTCAAAAGAACGCAAGTCTTGAACTCGGTTAAGATAATGAAGAGGAGGGAGAATCGTTTGCCATTGGAATTGGCGTAATGCTCAGTGTGTGTCGGGATCCCGTTTAAATGTAGTCAAGCCATGTAACATTTCGATTTCAGAAAGAACGGAAAGTGTTTTTATCCAAGGGACCTAAATTTTGTCTCAATGTGAGGCCTTTCAGACTCGTTGTGTTTTCCGCTGTTCAAAACGTTGCGCGCTTAGTAGGTCATGATAAAAAGACGGCTTTTCTGGATCAGACGGTGGGGAGATTAGATAAAATCATGGGAGACATGTACCCGAAAGCAAAAAGGAATTTTAAGGATAGATGGTCAAGAAGGAGATAGATTCAGCTTGTTACGGCCGCCGCCGCCGCGGATGTCTTGAGTGGACCAATTTCCTCCAGGAAGGTGAGCATGGCTTTGAGGGCTCGCCCCTTGGTCTGTTTTGATCCGTGCAGTTTCTTTCTTGGTTCCGCAGGTGAACCCTAATTCGGCGTTGGCCGCCTTTAGCACCGCTCGAGCGCAATCGTGTTCAGCGCATTCAAGATGCTGGTGGCCGTTGTCGGCCTACGCGCTGCAAGGCTTGCAGTCGGGGTCAGCGTCCCATCGCATGTTGTGCCTGCGGACCGCGTTCATGGCACTGTGGGTCCTGAGATGGTGGATGACGGCCGCTGTCCGGCTTTGTTCCTTGCGCCTCCTTGTCCGTCCGGATTCAGAAGCATCCAGCGAGCGAAAAATACACCGAAGACGCCGCCGCGACGGCATCATGGACGAAATCGTGACTGTGCTCAGGATTTCTCAACGGTGGCGGGCGCTGCTTGCGAGTTCGTGATTTTCGCTAAACGTGCTTACTGAGATTGTGTACGTGACCGTGAGGTGCACCTGCTCGGTTTAATTAGCTGAACTACCGCACATCAGGAATTTACCTAACGGAATTGTGAGTGCTTTGAAAGATATTTTTCTTCGGGATAAAGAACTCAGTTTTCCCTATTTGATATGATCTCTTTCGTGTACAGCTGCTTGCGCCGGGTTTGAACAAACCTTGGTTTTTATCGTCTTTTTGAGTTATACTATGCATGTGCAACTAAATGCCCGCAATATGTTTTCTATAACGTTTTGAACTGCACTTTTGTCTATGGTTCACAGTCATTTGGGCGTCTAAAGGGTTGATGGGCTAAGGGGTTTGGGAAAAAGGGTCTGACGGGTTGAAGGATTGTGGGCCTGAAGGGTTTTCTATAGGGTATCCCTGAGGGGTTTTTCTGTAGAGTATTTCTGAAGGGGTTTGAAGGCCTGTGAGGGTCCCATTATCCTTCAAGGCTGATGGGCCCTTTATACTTATTTTCAATAGGGGTACGTTAGGCAAATCGCGGAACCTGCGTCCAACACAGGTAGGTTTTGCTGCCGGGTGCCTTCTGTGCTGAGTTCGGCTCTGTTTTCCGATGCCGGAGTGCCAACTGGCAATCAACGTGGTTCTTTATTTCCGCGTGTCAGCGACATAGCAGCAACATCGCGATGGCAGTGTTGTGTGTTGTGAACAGAAGACTGGAATTATCACCGATGTTACCCTGCCTTCGCGTATCAGTGGTGTAACAACTATATGAGATGACGTAAACTGCCAGGCACTGATGCCACCGATTGGGCCGTGATCATGGGGGGGGGGGGGGGGGGAGGGGGTGTGTCCCAGGTTGACATTCCGATTTACATTAAAGAGTTTGACTCCTTGAGGGATTACGATGCAATCGATCGACCTGCGGAGAGTCATGCTGTAACGCTGGTCTGAACCATACGTACAGTGGCCGATGTGACTGTCGTCTTCGATGTCCTGTTATCTCCTCCCCGAGAGCGATTGCGCTCTGGAGAAATGACTGAACAGTATGGAAATATGACGGAAAGTACGTACATTTACTGTTTGGGGAAGAAGGGACAGCACAACACATTTTTTGTGTTGTGCTGTCCCTTCTTCCCCCCAGTCTCGGGGTTTTGTCAAAAATGTTAAACCTTCACCAGCTTGTTTGCGCCCTAACTTTTTGTTCGTAAAAAAAAGCTATCCTTTATTTTGATCTTTAAATATTCTACGGTTCCTGGATAAACTGCCCTCCAAGTGGCGCGCTGGCATGAGCGCTAGAAGTTTTCGACATCGCCACGGTGTAGCTCCGTGCACTTAACACCTGCTGCAAGTGGCGGTTATGACTGCAATCAAGTTTATCGAATAGGGATTTCTCTGCCCCTGAAGCTTCGCTTCCACCTGAGTGAATATCAATATCCCCTCTTCACAGATTAATTTAAGACGACAATTGCAGCCGCACGCGAACAGCACAAATGAAAAACAAACACTAGATTATAAAAACTGGCTACGACGTGCCGTGCGGGGAAGCAAACACATGGCTTGGAACCGCAGTGGAGGAACTTGATTTATTGGCTTTCAAATAATTAGGGCATAAGCGTTTACAATTTACTATGAGATTCATCCCCTGAGCCGTTCAAATTGCTCTGGAGGTGTGACATTCCTGGAGAAAAATCAACATGCTGGGAATATTTTTATTGCTTAGGTGGTCACCGAGAAAATCCGTACCTTCAACGACCAGTATAAAGGGTTAAAACGCAGAGCTTAGAGGTAGTGATCGGGTCAGTGTGCTGTTGTTTTGATGTGCCGTGTATGTGTTTGCGCTCAACGTATATATTCACCTAATGCTAGTGGTATCCGTAATGTACCTACATGTGTGTATAATAAAGGTTCCCGAATGTCTCGAAACGCAATGGTGGCGCGACCAAATAAAAATATTTTTTTAGAACATGAGTTGGGCGGTATCTGGCGCCACCTAGCCTAGCTCCTTACTAATTACTCTTCTTGACCCTGCCATCTAGTGGCAAGCGATGTAACCTTCTTTCACGCCTCGCGATAATATCTGGTCACCGTGCGAGCCAGTGACAAACGCGCCAGGTGCGCATCCACAATTGGCCCTCTCTCCCTCCCCCATCTTATTCACAACGCTCAAGAAGAAAGGTCACCGTGCAACAGCTGCTTCGAATCTGATCTTTTGAGAGCGGCTTTTGGTTTCGCGAATGATTTACCACTCTGTGATATGCGGCTGGCGAAGGAATTGTGGCTCGAGGAATAGCAAAGGTAAGACGTAAAGTGTGCGAAGTAGCTGGGTATCGGTTGTCTCCGTTTAACATCGCAGTGCTGACGATGAGAAGACCCAGTAACTGGTTTCGAAAGGCAAGTTTCTTTTTTTTTTTCTGAGGAAGCTAGCTTCGGAAATAAATTGCAGTTCGCGGAAAGCTCGTCTTACGCTTTTATTTGCTGCTCCTCTCGCCCCGTACAATAGACGAATCGGCCTCGATAAGCCTTATTGAACTCCATTTGCTCGATTCGGGGCCGCCATATTGAGATGCAGGCTACGGAAGAATTTTTCTACCCTGCTTTCAGAACGAAGCTTTCTCCCTTTCTAAAGGAACATAGGTTACAAGACCGTTTCTCCTTTTATGAAGGACTATATGTACCCTCTTTTCTAAGAGAGTAGATTCAAGGTATATGTTTTGTGCCTTGTCTGTTTTTGGGCAGAGGAAAGCATACCTCGCAATATTTATGACCGTGAACGCCTCAGACGAGGCCGTCTGCCGCCTGTGGATCCGGGAGTAACCCAAGTCTTTGGCAGGGCAGTTCTGATCCAAGCGATGCACGCGTTCCCCCACCGAATCTAGACGGGTGAGGGGAAGGAAACCACCGAAAGAGTTGCCGATGTACACTTCCCGCACACGTCGGGGAATTACCAGACGAGGAATGATGGGAAACCAGGCGGCATCTCACGTCGTTAGACATTTCTTCCCCGACCTTAGTATACAACCCTTTCTGTTTTAGGTGACAACGCCATTGAGATATTATGAGGGCAAACATTGAAAAATTATCTTGAAGCAGTCATTGTTGACCCGTGCCTTAAATGTAGCGTTTATTTTGGAAGTCCTTTAGCGAGGTTTTGATTTTTGGCTTGCCAACACTGCCTTCCACCGGACGTGTTCATTATATTACACTGTCGCCTATATCTATCAGAGGTAGAGTAAAAATAAATGGCTGCTGTATTATTATCGTTTTACCTAAAAATCAAAAGCGCATTTTGTACGTAAATAATTTTTACAAAAATCTGTTAGGTTGGGGGAGGCTTTAAGTTTACAAATAAGCTCCGACCAAGCCATCAAAAAGCATCCCGACATAAGAAAATCCCTTCTGTTCCTTCTTCACGGCTGACTAAATGGTCCCGGAGCTGCTATGATTTATTTTACTGTGCCAGCATTTTTTGGCTATCCTGGTGACGTCAACATACTAAGACCGCAACGTAGAGACCAAGAACGTTTATATTACATCCACAAGTTCACACACAGATAGCAATGACGTTTAAACAAGCCTGGCATGGCCGAAGTTGTAGGCGAGTGGAGCAGCGTGCCGAGTGTAGGCGAAGGGAGCTGCGTGGACCACTGGGGCTCCGTGGACAGCGCGGACGGCAACTGGAGCTGCGTGGACGGCGTTTACCAGCACTGGGTGTGGGCCCTCGACAGCTGAAGAAAGGAACTGAGCATGGGCTGGGGTGGATGTCTTGGTGCCTGGCTCGTTGGTATCGACATTGACGCGGAAGCCAGCTGCGTCGGCGACGTAGTTGACGGTACGGGCAACGCCAAGAGCGTCGACGTAGCTGTACGAGCCGACCTTGTTGTTAAACTCATCACCGGTCTCGTGCCGGGTCATACGGGTTCCAAACTCGTCGGTATTGTCGTAGCCGAAGCTGTAGGGCTGGGGTGGCTGCACAAAAAAAAAAACGTAACGCTGCGTTATTATAAAGTGCCGTACCAACCTAGGCAACGGTAGCAATAAAGTGATCAAATTCATTCATTAGAGGGTATGGCAATTCATTGGGTATGTTTGTACTTATACACGTTAGTAGAATAAGCGCCGCCTTTAGTGGCGCTAAATATATCACCATAAATATCTTCCAGCCGTTTCGTTGAGATCTCCATTTAGTCTGTAGTGGTGCTATCTGAAGGCACTTGGCTTTATCGAAATGTGCGATTTCTTATTTATAAAATGTTTACTGAAATTGTTAGTGCTTAATAACCTCCCTGCTGCAAACTAGATGCCGCTGACTCATGCAAGCCATTATCATTTCCGCCCTCCCCTCCTCTCCCCCCCCCTCAGTAAAACAATCAAACGAGTACATGATCCAAAACTTACGTTATGCACAACAACCTGGGAAGCCGCGAAGGCGACGAAGCAGCACAGGAGAACCTAAATAGAAAAAGACAAGCTTTTATATGAAAGATTTCCAAAGAATTCTAGCGTCGCGTCCTCTATGCAATATACACAAAATGAAAACTGTCATTATTATTCGTCACACTTATCTAGCATTTCATTTAATTTAATATAGAAGTATAGTAAACTGTCACGTTTCATTGGCAGCTAGACAGATGTTCATTAATAATTAGAAAGTGAGTAAATTTATTCATAAACCTCGAAGTCTCTGACATCTAGACCCACCTTAGAGAACATGGTGAATGCTATTCCGCTTAAGAATTGGAATGGATAGTGAACTGCTAACAGGGGAGCTTTATATACTCTAAGCTGCCCATTAAACCTCCTCTCCAAAGAATTACAAACCTCCTTTCCTTGCAGTCAGTGAGACGCAAGAACGATTATTCGATAGTAACATTGAGCAGAAAAATGCGTTGACGTGGAATTCCACAAAAAGGAAATGTGGCAAGCGTTTCAGCGTATGGCCTTGTTTGTCGCTCTGCGCCCGGAGTGCAACGGCCTAAAACCTGCTATTTGTATATATATATATATATATATATATATATATATATATATATATATATGTGTGTGTTTTTAATTTACTGAGCGTTGATCTGTCTCTGCGTTTCACTTTCAGCATATATCAGAATCTCAGTTGGTTTTCACGAAACCAGTTTCTGTGACATTCACACGTACGGCCTTTTAACACTCTTGAAGTAGGAACGTGCGTAGTGAGTGAGCGCATGCTTAACCACTGGACCTGATTGTTTTTGCTGCAGATTGTAGCGATACTGACTTGTGTTAAATACGTACGAGCCTAATTATTATGCCTTTGTTTCTCTGTATTTGTTAGAAAGATCACTCGCTTCAAAATGAGTGCCCTGTGATACCACCTCCCTGTAGATTTTCAGAATAATTGCCTTTGTGTTTTCTGTAATTATATTTGTTTTTTTTTTAATTTGCGCATTCCAGAAAAATCTAGATGTGATGCCGACGATCTCGCACACCATGAATAGACAAAAAACTAAAAATAAACAATGCCGACTATACGAGCGTCAGTTGCATGAATGTACGGAATGTGAGGAGCGTGTTAGTTTACAAGTCAGGTTTACCGGAAACTTCTGTAGATGCGCTGGGTTCTCACCAGGGAGGCACCTATTTTTCAAATAAAATTAAAATATTAAACAAATCTCGTACGTCGAGAGAGGGCAATTTTCTAATCTTTTATTTAAACTGCGTTTTAAATCCGCAGTGGAACGGATTCAGTTGTTTCCATGGCACTGAGGAACAAATATTACGTAATTGTCGCACCGTATAAATTAGGCTCTTATATTGCTTTATATTGTTTATCCAAGGACAAGTGACAAAAAACGTGTCACCTTGCCCGGAAAAACTCCTATTCCGGTGCGTAATCGCAAAAAAAACGAAATATTTGCCGATCTGCAGCCGCTGTGGTGGTTAACGGAACTGATGTGTGACATACTCTGTGGGATATGCGGAAGTGAACAAAACCTGTCCCCCTCCGCTGCTACACTCGCCGTCACCCCCGTGGTGAACCGTCTTTTGTGTCGATAGCTCGCCGTGACCTTCGATGATGTTAACCCTTGAAAAGTTGATAATCGCCGAGGAAGTGGCTGGGGACTCTGAAGAGAGAACCCAGGGGGATACAACGTGATCGCCCAGAGTGCGTTACTCGAAAGGCGACGTGGAGAGTTGAAAGGGACTTTGACCTTCAATTTGTTTTCTTTTTTATATAAAAACTAGCGCTCGCAAGAAAATAGGGTTTTCTGTTCTTCGTTTCACGGGTGACACAGGTTATTTTCTGCAGTTAATAGGCCAAAGTCTGAAAATTGTTTCACCGCCCCTTTAAAAACCCCAGGCCGGCAGTCATACTGCAGCTGGCTAAATTTCTCATCTACGGTGTAAACCAGTGTCGCCAAACTCAAAAGGCAGACCGACTTTAAGCTTTGTAAACACTAAACGTGAAATTTAGTGTCGGGCACTTCTGGCATCTCTTGTCTTGCCCAGGGACGGTGTCCGTGGTGGTCAGCGATCTTAGTGTAGCTGCATCAGTGTTGGCAACCGTTCCCCGTAAAGCAGTCCTTGTTAAGGATATAAACAACAGCTTTACTCTGGTCAGTCTAAGACGACGAGACGATTCATCTGTGAGACGTGTGTGGGTTTCCACGGTAAGTTTTTCCTAGTGTGCCACTGCGAAAAGCCCTCTTTGTGTTGCGACTTGGCTCAGGTTGCCTCTCCGGTTCGACCCATTTGGTGTACGTTACTTGAACCCTAAAATTTCTTATCTGTCGCGGGAGTCTGCTAGCCTCCCATGCATTATGCACTTATTTTGAAATCGCATTCATTTAAGATCTGACTGCATCTTCCAACACATTTCGAATCGGAGACGTGTCGAAGAGTTTTATTCACTTACGCAAACTAGGGTTAAATGTGTTTTATTAATGAGTTTCGGTTGAAAGGATGGGGAAGCGAACTGGAATCTGCGACATTTATTGAGAAAGTCTGATCTATTTCCAAAGGTCATTCATCCACCAGGAGCGTGACAGTAATCCATGATGGGTCCCCTTGAGCGACGCTGCTCATTGCAGAGGTCTCGATGCGTCTCGCCTTGCTTAACTGTCAACTGATGTATACGACTTGACGAGCGTTCCTGTGACTTTCGTTGAACTCTGTGCTTGAAACGCGCTTCTTCCAAGTGTCCCCTGTGGAAACAATTGCACGTGGCTTTAGCGAGCTTGCATTCATCAGGTAAACGCATACCTGCGCAAAGGATACAGGGTTTCTTTGATGATATCGCCCACTTACTTGTGGTTGCAGTGGAACTGGGCACTTACCCTTGTTTCCGCATCTGGAGTTGCTGGCTGGCGGCCGACTCTGTTGCCAATGCAAGAGTGTAGGCGCAGTCGAAAGCGATGTTCCGTTTCACTAGCAAACATTGAAGGTGGGAATCTTTGATGCCACAAATGAATCGGTCCCTCAGCATCACTTGGTGCGGTAGCACAGCGGAGAATTCTCTCGCTGGAGCTTGCGGGACCTGTGGAGTCTCTTGTGGTGAACTGGCATTTGACACAAGCATGGCTGTCATGGCCGTTGCCGGAGAGGGTGTGGTCGGTGTGGCCGTCACTGTACCGAAGTTGCAGTCGGCAGTGATTTTTTGCAGTGCGGCCACGTACTCGCAGACGGAGCCCGTCGTAGTATGGTTCATTCCGTTGATGGAATTTGATCCGACTGAGCACTTTCGCTGGCTTGGGGTCGTGGTGTTCATTGAGGCGCTTGATGATCTCCTCAAACTCAACCTCCAAAAGCTTTTTGGGTGCGAACAGGGCTCGTACGGTGTCGTAGGTTAATTCATGCAGAAAGTCAGGAAGACGGCTTCCTACTTCGCGGAGCTTGTGATGTTCTTAGCCTCGAAGTACGATTCGAGGCATTCCAACTACTAACTTCAGTTTTCACCAGAAGAAAGCTTTATAATTCATCCGTGATGAGCGGAGTCATCCATCCTTAGTGGTCCAGAAACTTCATCGTCGTTAATTGAACGCATACTGAGGTGAAATGCGTTTCAGGAATGAATTTCAGTTAAAAGAACGGTGCAGCGAACAGGATGCTGCGACGTTCGTTGGGAGAGTCTGACCTATGTTCGTGGCTTCCTGGCGCTGACAATACTTGATACGAGCGAAGGGGTCCTTGGGAGCGACGTCACTTAGACTCTGCACGGTGTTCTTATAAGTGTTGCCGCCGAATATGACGTTCACACTGTTAGAATTGGCACCTACAAGGAAGGTTTTAAAGTTTGATCAGTTGACTCAGCGTACAGAGCCAAAACACTTAGACTTGTGAGAAATGCTGTCAGTGCGTTGATGCGTCACCGTGATCTAAAGGTGGCTCATTCAGAGTGGGTTCGAAACTACAATAGCACGTCCTGGATGCACAGTTTCCAGTGGTGCTGGCTAGATTGACAGCTTTCTCGCTCCTAGTCAACCTCAGTGCCACACGTGGTCACATACCAAGCCCTTCTATAGTGTTACGGAGAAGTTTTGTGACCAAGAGCGTAATAAAAGATTGTGCTACAAGTTAAGTCAACATTTGCTCTGCTGTTGGCAGTGGGTACGACTTCTGTTTCAAGAATAGAATAATGATGCGTTTATAACCTACACATAGCCATATCACGCCGTTTGACCTCCCCACGAGTACAACTGGCGTAGCCCATGCAGAGTTCCGCACCAGGGGTAAAATTCCTTGTTGCACGAGTTGCGTGATGGTGTAGTACACCTTTGGCTCATGTGACAAAGGGACAAGTCGAGGCTTGTGGTGCTTGGGTTTGAAGCTCCGATGTAGTGCGCAAGTGTATGTGGGTCTGCCAAGTCCTTACTCGAAGACCCTTGGAAATTCTTTTGGCAGTCCTTGAGTCTGTGGGAGTGACTCGGCTAATTGAAGGACACCTTGAATAGTAGTGCTTTGTGTTGTGTTAGAAGGTGGACAAGAGCAAGACCGTCCTTTCTCAAGCCTTGACAGAGAGTGTTGCAATTTTTCATCTTCTTGGACCCCCTCTCTCTCTCTCTCTTTCCCTTTCTGAATACTCAATAGACCTTTCCGGAAAATCTCCATAGATCTTGCAACGAGGGGAATTGTGGGGCTCTTCGAATGTACGCTCGTGCAGGATCGAACGCTTCGTATATCGTAGTAGTAGCGCGATTCGCTCTTTCTTATCATTAGGAGCTCAGAACATGCTAAAAATTAAGTGAGTGGTAAAAAAAAAGGTCATCACACCCTCTGTTTTGCTCTCCTTCTGCCCCCTCCGTGTTCTGAAAGCACGAACTGTTAAACAAACGTCAACTTCGTCTTTGCTTCTTGGACAATTCTTCGTGCCCTACATCTGAACGTCGCAGTGCATAAAGTAGACGCTGGGAGCACCACATGTTTCCAGAAAGGTCTGTTGCTCACGCATCACGTAGCTTATCAAACATTTCAAACTGGTTCCTTTCAAGCAGGCTTGCTCCACGTCTTTTCACGGTCAGCAACGGTAGCTCATGCTCCTTTCCCTTGAACCGCGTGGAGAAATTGACACTTCCCAGAACCACCAACTTACATTGTGAATACGTCCGGGGAGCAGTTTAGATTTAAGTCTATACTGCCGTTCCAAGACGACACATTCTCTTTAGAACAATTGTGGACCAAGCATCACCATCTATGCAGTTGGCAATTTCATTTACTTGAACTTCGGCGATTTCTGCCCTACTGACGGCATGCATGTATGATGTGTCCCTTTCCACCACAGAAATGGCATGTTCAGAATTATAGCTACTTGCGTCGTGCGTAACATTTTCTAGCTGTACTCGGAGATGTCTTCCCTGCGCCAGGGTTGTGGCTTGGCATTGATGAACCGTATTATGATTGTGTAGGTAGTGTTTGTCAATGTGGCAAACCTCTGCCGTCTCTGGAGCCCGCAAGTGTGGGGGTTCTCGTCTGTGGCATACTCCGCCACAATAACAAGTTGTTGAGCCCTAGCGAAAGTGAGATATGGCGTGGTGAGAAGGTGTTGCTGAATGGCTCCCTCGCATACCCCACAAACTAACCGGTCACAAACTTGTACGAAACTTATGTCTACTCGCAGTGCTGAGCGACACGACGCAGCACAGCAATATAGTCGGGCACAGACTCGCCGGAAGCACTTGTTAAGAGTGAAACGGTGACCAGTTACCAATGTCCTTAGCCCTAAGTCCCTTCAAAAGCGGAGAAAAGAAAAAGAGATTGAAAGAGGGGCGTACACGGAGGGTTCACATGCGCGGCAGAAGACTGCACGCTTCATGTCGTCGTCCACAAACTCATCAGTCAGCAACTAGAATTAAAGTCCAGCTGCTCTTTAACCTCTTTTCAATCTTCTGATGTTATTGCTGGGTGCCTCCCCTGTAAGAACAGAAGAGGTTTATTCATTGTTTACAAATGGTGTTTACAGCGGAATTCGTCACAAGTTAAGGCTGTTTCACTCACCTGCAACTGCTACGAAAGGAATGGCTTGAAACCGATTTTAAGTCTCTTGTGACTGATTGGTCGGCCACTCGGGTCCAAAGCTGTTGCAAGTGTGTGAAGCCGCTTTTATATGACTAAGCTATAGTAGCTTCCAAAGTTACGACAACTTTCATGTGCCTTATACGTTTGAGGCGACATGCCCGTTTGCTTTACCCTAGTTCTTGAGAGAAACTATTAATTTCATTGGTCAACTTCTTTTAATGTTTATGTAAACTGTCACTTTTCAGTGTAAACTTGCCATTTTGTTTTAGAGCTCATAGCCATATCGTTCCCATGTCTTCACACTGTTGATTTTTGCATGTATGTGCATCATATAAAGGCCTTGAATTTGTGCATCATATAAAGGCCATATATTTTCAACTGCTGTTGAAAATTCAATCTAAATTAGAGTTGAATCGTTAATATATTTCACGAACAATTGAGAAAGTTTTTTATTTCGCAATTTTTGGTGCGCGAACTTAACCTCCTTTTTTATTGTAGCGGTATGGATGCAAATCTCATGACACACCCTGGGCGGTCGCTTGAGGTTGTTACAGACATTGTTTGTGTTGTTAGCATTTTTATTTTTATTAATATTTTTGTATGTTGCTTCCAAAGACTGTTAGCGAAAAGAACATTCATTTTCCCTTAAATCCTGATCAGAGATTGATAGCTGTTTATGTTTTTGTATTAATTTATTAATCGATATTCTTGTGGCGCTCCAAGGATTTCGGTGTACTGACATTGTTTTTCTTTGTCCCAACAATAAAATAAATGTTTTGTGACTGAATCATGAGTTAGTGCATGCCTTGTGTATTTACAGTATTTTTTGTGTTTCAACGATGAGTGCAACGTTTTAGAGCGCAGCTCTTAGGCGCCCGTTTCCGGCTTGAGCGACGTCGCCGTCGGCGTCGGCGTCGGCGTCGGCGTAACCGCGCGGTGCATTATGGGAAATATCTCATAATGCACCGCGCGAGCCCCCCCCCCCCCCCGGGGTCACGTGACCTCGGGGGGGGGGGGGGGTCACGTGACCCCGTGGGAGGGCTCGCGCGGTGCATTATGGGACATTTCCCATAATGCACCGCGCGACACCCCCCCCCCCCCCCTCCCCGGGGTCACGTGACCCCCCCCCCCCCCCGGAGGAATTGAAGAATGAGGGGAGGAGGAGGAGGAGGAGGGGTATACCCTCCCCTGAGTACCCTTCCCTCCTCCTCCTCAAGAGCTGCGCTCCAATTCGGCGTTACAGGGAGTTGTAAACGGCTTTCACTTTTTTGCTTTGTTTTTTAGCCTTAATTATGAACTTTTTTTAAATGGCTCGGGATAATTTTGTTGTGGTAAATAATTGTGCGATTTGATTACTTGTGTCCAGTGTTGCATCCTTAAAGCTGAAACACAGCTACAGTGACCTTTTGTTGTGTATGTTTTATGATTTCGAGTTATTAAAGCCGGTGTCTTTAGATGGCTGAGGGCTACCTGGGCGAAGCGGGGGAATGAGTCCAGCAACTCATCTAACGATGCAAAGAGTTTGTCGAAGTAGTGATTTCGTGATTTGTCAGGGAGTGTTGCCGGGATAACCCTGACGTTTTCCACCTCCGTCTCCGGGTAGTTGCATTCGACAATAAGCTCCAGTTTGCGGAAGGCGAAGTCTATGGAAGACTCTCCCGAACGCTGACTTGCGCTGAACATCTTCTGTTTTGCTGCAACTTCGTTATCCAGGTCGTAACGACGACGGAAAGCGGTCTTCATTTCCTCGCACGTTGTTACCTTGGTTGTCTTCAGGTGGTACCTCACCCACATGAAGTCCTTAGATGGTAGCTGGGAGACAATCAATCGGATGGCCTCACTTGGTGCGACTTCAAACGTCTGGAACCAGAAATCCTTCCGGTGAAACCAGGCGATGACGCTCTTTCTTAACTGAGGAACCGAGCTGGCAGTCACGTTGGTCAGCGACTTTGACGGTGGATCTAATGCGACTGCAGTGTTTGCGGCTGACACAGCTTGAACAGGAGCTTTTTTTGGGTGCCCTGTGCCTATTTTTCTTTGCGGACTCGCTTTCGGAAACGTTCTTGACAGAGATGACGGGGCACAGCGAATCTGCCGACTAAGTGCTCCCCATCTTTGCCTCGAGCTTATCAAGACGACCCACGACAGACGCCAGCAGTCCGCAGAATAAATTATCTGTTGTCTGTAGCTGTCTGTTGGTGGTGTCGTCAAAAGAGTGCGATATGTCCTCCAGCCGGTCGATCGGTTGGGCAGAGGTCGCGTTCTTGAGCTCTGTTAGCTTAAGGCTTAGCAGCTCCACCTCGGCTTTTAGGATATCTGTGTCCCTGACCACTGATTGGGACGCGGCGTCCTTGGCGTCGTCATCAGGCCATCGGAAAGTGTCGATGGATAGTTTCGTCATCATTGAGCTGCCTTGAAACCCTGAACGTCCAAGCGACACTGGTTGAAGGAGACCTGTTCGAAGTGCGCCTTCCCCCCCCCCCCCCCCCCCCCATGCTTTGTTACCGGGAATTATCTGAAGACCCGGGTCACCTTTCAGCCGCCATATGTGACGATTGGTTGTAGTCAACAAGAGAAATTGGCTCAAAGCTCAGGAAAGGCACATCAGCCTCCGAGCTTTTATGCGGAACTACTTCTTTATAATTTTTCTTTCCCCGGCGTTCCCACGAGCCGCACCAGAGCTCGCACGAGCCGCACGCGTCGTCTTTTGTGGCTTGTCACACACACCTTACTCCTGTACATTCGAGTTACTCTCGCGGGTCGTACAACATGATACAACAGATAGAGCGTCAACAAGTGTAGTGGGATTCTTCCAGAGGAGCCTGATTTCTAGAGCTTTGACAAACCCGTACTTCAACGACGAGGTAGATGCGATGGCAGCGCTGCCGTTTATGCTGTAGCGGCAATTCCGCGAACTGAAACGTACCGGTACGTAGATTTAGGTACAGTTGATACAGTTGCGCCGTGCTGCCCTTTAATTGCAAACTTACCAATTGTGAAACCGTGCCGAAGAAGTGAAACATTTGCCCTTTAACGCAATTTTGCGGCAAAAGCAACGGTAATACAGAATGCAGTGAGTGTTGCTACGCGGGTGCAGCGGACGAATAATTTCACGTCGTCAAAACTTAAAACATGCACACACTTCCTATGGGTAACATCACCGCGAAGCACCTCTCATAATATTGTAGGTTATCTCTGGCTATGCCGTACGTGGTAGCGGTGGGGAGGGGGGGGGGGGATATGTTTTTGTAAATCACTTCATTGCACTAACAAGCCACTGTTGTTTACTAGGTAACAAGGTTTCGGTCATTTACTGTTATATATACATCTTTGATCTAAACCCATGGGAACCCATCATTTGAACTAGGGTAACCCCAAGTATTTGCAGATGGTAAAAAAAAAAAAACTCTTTGTATTTATAAGGTTTTCTCCGAGGAGTTATTGCGTTAATAAAGAAGTAAACTTTGTGGAAACACAATTTTGTAACATTTTTGCAAGTGTTTTTTCGTCCCTGATGCGACCGAAAATATAGATCGCGGAAAACAGCTGAGGCACTCGAGTCTGCGAGGCTACTTTATAAGACAAAATGAATTATTTAACTTACCTTCATGCCACAAGCTGTAAAGTTACAGAGGTACAACTGCTTTAGGAGAATTGTATTTTTTTCACGGATTATGACGCATTAGTGTACATCACGTAGGGTCCACCCCTTTTACATTCTTGAAAGTTTTATCTTGACTTTCACCGAAGTATCAAAAGCCCACAAATAATTGACCATCGTCTTGTTATGTACTTCGAGTTCATATATTGAACTTAAATATACACTTCTTCCTATGACGTCAACAAACTTAATATTAGTTTCTCTCAATGTTGCTATTTTGCGGTATTCACACTACATTTAGCGGTTTTATGAGTTATTTAGTGGAAGAAATTTTCGTGTTGAGGTAGGCGGCAATTTTAGCGGTTTTCAAGTAATGTTGTGTTTTCTGGCGCTCGAAACTGTACTCCAATTTACGCTCATCAACCGAAAATAGCTAAATTACTTTTGTTAGTTAGTCATCAAGTGGTTGTATTTGCTTACTTTCAACAAAATCGTTGTCAGTGACAATAATGCTTGTGACGCCATTGAGATACTAGGGGGCAATCATCGAAACATGATGTTAAAGAGGTCATTGTTAACCTGCACCTTCAATTTATCGGTTTTAGCTGGGTAGCGGGTTTTTTTTTTAAATTCTTTTAGCTTTTTTTTTTCTTTTTTTTTATGGGGGGGGTTTGCTAACACTGGTTTCCATCAGACGTTTTCATTATATCAAACGTTCTCATTACACTGTCGCCCATACCTATCAGTGCTAAGAGTCAAATTAAATAATTGCTGCATTATTATAGTTTTACATGAAAATCAAAGATATTTTTTATGTAAACAATTCTTACAAAAATTTGGTTGGGGGAGGCTTTAAATTTATAAACTCCAACCAAGCTCTCAAAAAGCATCCCAACGTATGAAAATCCCTCTCTGTTCCTCCATCAGTACTGACTAAATATTCCTGGAGCAACTATAACTTCTTTTCCTGCAGTGGTAGTTTGTTGCCTGTCCTGGTCACGTCAAGTAACTAAGACCAAAAAGTGGAGACCAATCACGTTTATATTACACACACAAGTTCACACGCAGATAACAATGCCGTTTAAACAAGCCTGGCATGGCCGAAGTTGTAGGCGAGCTGGAGCAGCGTGCCGAGCGTAGGCGAAGGGAGCTGCGTGGACCACTGGGGCTCCGTGGACTGCGCGGACGGCAACTGGAGCAGCGTGGACGGCCTTTACCAGGACTGGGTGTGGACCCTCGACAGCTGAGGAAAGGATTTGAGCATGGGCTGGGGTGGAAGTCTTGGTTCCTGGCTCGTTGGTATCGACATTGACGCGGAAGCCAGCGGCGTCGGCGACGTAGTTGACGGTACGGGCGACGCCGAGAGCGTCGACGTAGCTGTACGAGCCGACCTTGTTGTTAAACTCATCACCGGTCTCCTGGCGGGTCATGCGGGTTCCGAACTCGTCGGTGTTGTCGTAGCCGAAGCTGTAGGGCTGGGGTGGCTGCACAAAGAAAACGTAACGATTCAGTATTACAAAGTGCTGTACCTAGCTAGGCAACGCTAGCAATAGAGTGATATAATTCATTCATTAGAGGGCACGACAATGTTTTGTGTAAACATTAATTTAAACACGTTAGGGGAATAAGCGCCGCCTTTGGTGGCGCTAAACACACCACCATAAATATTTTCAGGCCGTTTGGTTGCGATCTCTATTGAGTATGTGTCGGTGCATTCTGACGTCACTTGGCTTTATCGAAATATGGAATTTCTGAATTACAAGATGTTTACTGAATTTGTTAGTGCTCAAAAATCCTCCCTACTGCAAACCAGATGCCGCTGACTCATGCAAGCCATCATCATTACCACCCTATCCACCCCCCCCCCCCCAGAAAAAAAAAAGTGCATGATCCAAAACTTACGTTGTGCACAACAACCTGGGAAGCCGCGAAGGCGAAGCAGCAGCACAGGAAAACCTAAATCAAAAGAGACAATCTTTTATAAGCAAGATTTGCAAAGAAGGCTAGTGTCACATCCCCTATGCAACATACACAAAATTAAAACTGTCATTATTATTAGTTACATGTACCTAGACTTTAATTTAATTTAATAAAGACTATGCAGTAAACTGTCACGTTTCATTGTCAGCTAAATTTCCCTTCTTTAAATATTAGAAAGTAATTAAACTCGTTCATAAATCTCCAAGTCTGTGACATGTAGGCTCACCTTAGAGAACATGGTGAATGCTATTCCGCTTAAGAATTGGAATGGATAGTGAAATGGTAACAGGGAAGCTTTATATACTCTAAGCTTCCCATTAAATCTCCTCTCCAACGGAATACGAACCCCCTTTCCTTGCAGTCAGTGAGACGCAAGAGCGGTTATTTGATAGTAACATTGAGTAGAAAAATGCGTTTTCGTGGAATTCCACAAAAAGGAAATGTGGCAAGGGTTTCATCGTATGACCTTGTTTGTCGCTATGCGCAGGAAGTGCAACGACACAAAACCTGCTATTTTTAAACATAAATCCTTCTAATTAACGCAGCGTTGCAACCTCTCTTTGCGAATTTATATTCAGCACATACGAGTAGTTCAGCTGGTGTCCACGCTACCCGTCTCTGTGACATTCGCACGTGCCTCCTTTTAATCCTCGAGAAGTACGCGCGTGCGCAGTAAGTGAGCGCATGCTTAAAAACTGGACCTAGTTGTTTTGTGCGGATCGTAGCGATTCTGACTTCTGCTAAATACGTACGACCCTAATTATTACGCCTTTGTTACTATTTCTTTTTTACAAAGATCACTGACTTCAAAATCAGTGCCCCGTGACACCCACAGCATGTAGGTATTCACCAAACTTGCCTGTGGTTTTTCTGTAATTTTATTCCTTCTTTTTAATAGGCGCATTCCAGAAACACCTAAGTGCGATGCCGACGATCTCGTACACAATGCATTGACAGAGAAATAAAAATAAACAATTCCGACTATACGATCTTCAGTTGCATGGCTTTGGGACGAGAATTCTTTAGGAGGAACGGAATTTATGGAACGTGCTGATTTACATGTGGGATCTACCTGGGGCTTCCATGGATGCGCGGGGTTTTCATCAGGGGGAAGGCACTTATTAAAAATAAATATTAAACAAAAATTGTGCGTCGAGTGATGTCAATTTCCCATAATCCTATATACACTGCGTTGTTTTGTAGACTAGTGTACTTGATATGTTTGCTTGTGGTTTTCGAGGAGTAAAATGTGCATATTTTTTTTTTTCTGCACTGCAAGTATGGAAACCAAGTAGCTAAAAAATTCAATTTTGGCAACTTTAATATTTTTGTCTTTTGAATATTAACGCACACCACACAGACTAAGGACATTGGAATTCCATTGAGTGCACATTCCATTAAAATTTAAACCTCCAGTTTTGATTATATTGAGATTAAAATCTCCCGTGGAAGGATTATAATGGTATCAAATTTTGAAACCGATATATAGCTTGAGGTGTACAGTAGACAGCAAGAATCATAAGAAATGAATAGTCTCGCCCTCATGTTTTTTTAAGTATTTGTGTTCACATTTGTCGAAGGTACTGCGCAGTTTCAATATGTAGTGTTTTCTCACAACTTTATAGGTATTGGAGGATTGCGCTGCCACTTTAAACGGGGTTTAAGTAACATGCCAATAGGCGTTGGGCCTTAAAAAACAATTATCTAATTCTTCATTTAAGTAACATTGCACATATGTTGACGAAGAGAAACATATGCGACGGCATCAATGGTGGCAAAGCCGGGGTGCTAACGAGTCATATCATCTTTAAGTAAGTCTTAATTTATTCCTTATTCTACTCACTGCAATCCACCATTCAGCGAGCCGTCAATACATGGGTTTTAGTGTCACATTCCTACATACAGAGGAAACAAATTATGGCAGTAAAATGTCCAAACTTCTGAGATGAGCATTAGTCCTGGTAATTTTACTGCGAATGGGCAGTGGATACAAAAAAGGAAATGTTAATTATCCCATAGAGCAGTGCTTCCAAACTCTACTACACTGCGACCCACCTAAGGCACACAAAAGAGCGTCGCGACCCCCCCCCCCCCCCCCCACCCCTCTCCCCCATACCCGCGTTTTGCGATACTAAAAGGTATATTTTTCCGTTTACGCTGAAGCTTGATCTGCCAGCTGCTGTAGTCAGTCAGACTGAGTCAGCTAGGCGGAAAGCCCTCACAAACTAGACAGAAAAAAAACCGCCCGCCGGCAGGGCAGTGATGACTGTTTCTAATGTCTAAAGAAGGCCTGTTTGCTAAAGCACAGTTTCAAAAAACAAGGTCGGAATTTAGACACCGCAACTTTAATTGCAGGTTGCATGTTGCGCTCCGACCTCTACTTCATTTTCATCGACGTCACAGCTAAGGATACAATTGTTTGAATTACTTCAATTTACGGAAGCGGTTCGCGACCCTCCGTTAAGTCTGTTGCGACCTCCTGAGGTCGCTACCCGTGGTTTGGGAAACACTCTCATAGCGTTTGAAGTATTCTTTTTATGCTTTGTTAATTGATGCTGAACGCATTAAAACAATTTGATTTTAGTGCAGCCAACGCATGTCATAAAACGCTTTGTAATAATGGAAGGATACTAAAAAAGCTGCGAAGGTTTAACTAACATTCTCTTTTCGAACCTGAAGTGAACAAGTACGTAAGTATTGCTTGCGAAAAGATATATAAAAATATGTTTTTATCCTATTCGTGGAACGTTCTTCTTACCTTGCTTGAAGATACCCAGTTGAAATATAACCATTTTTATCGCTACATTCGCAACAATAATATTATATAATTCAGCCGCCTCTCAGTCATAATAGTTCAAATGAAAGCGCCTTAATGACTCTCTTCGTGTTCAAAATGTAATATGCTGACACGGACATTCATCTTCAATGCCGCTGTCACGGCGACTTCATACCCTTGCAATAAATGCCTTCACAAATCTGTCATATCTGTTGAAGTGCTGTAAAACGCGTTCTGTGCAGCAGCTGTACTTATGGGTAATATTCCCAATTACTTGACAAATTTTATTGGGCGATGAGAATAGGGCAGGTTACAAAATAAAATAAAAAAGATATCAACATTGGTTATCCCTTCACAATGTCATCATAGGCATGTGTCACCTCAGAGATGAGAAGTGTATACATGTTGTACTCATTAAAATGGTGTCATTTTAATTGTAAGCGTACACATCAAACAAACAGCACGTCACAAGGCGAATTCAGTTCGAGCAACCGTTTTTACGGCTAAAATGTATTTGGGGTGTTGTTTTAATCTAAAACACAAAAACGTCACTGACAGCAATACGACGGGTTAGCGTGTGTATGCTATAACCACGGTCGTACCGCCAAATGCGTTTAAATGCGGTAGCTTTATATACTCGGTGGTGCTGGCTGCATAGCTAAGTCGGCAGAGCACTTGACTTCCACGACGGTGACCGGGGTTTGATCCTTCTCACCTGTTCCCGCTTTTAATGTGAAACGTTATTCGCCTCGTTTAAGGATTCTAAATACTTTGTGAACCCGCCGATTATTTGGATGCTGAATGGCTGAGCCTGGTATGACATCCGTACGACGTCAAACCGAGTCCGACGCTAATTGGTTGATTTTGTGTTTTAAACTACGATTGCCGTCGGTATATTCATTCCTGAAACTGATAAGCAGTGTACGTGCCACGCGTTAACAGCTAAACTAACCGATGAAGAGCGCCGAGAGCATAGGCGCCAGTCCCAGAAGAATAGGGCTGAACGAAGTCGGCCACCTCAATGGGCCTTAAAGAGGGTTCCTAAACGATCATGAACAATGTCAATCAGACACACGACGATGAAGAACCACGCACAACAGCCAGGACCGAACGCACGGAAGAAGCCACGAAAGAATCCCCGAAGTAGCGAGATACCGGAACTTTTCACGTTCAACAAAATTTCCCTGCAGTTTGTTAGGCACATGTTAAAGATCGTTCAGCGGTTACGACTGCTCGGCGCACAAACTTCGTGCTTACGCGGCTCATCAGGTTGGTTTGGCGCTTAAATCTACCGCTTGAATCCCGCTTTTAAAATGGTTTTCATCAAAAAAGCGAAGCCTGAGGTGTATAGTTTGTTTGAGACTAAATCTCAGCAGAGCCGGCAAGGGTTACAATCCGAAGGAACCTGTCAAGGAGCACCCAAAGTGAATCGCCATTATTGCGATTCACTTTGGTTTAGCTGGTGATTTGCAATCACCAGCTAAACCAATCCCGCAGACATAATCCGCGTGATTCGATTATCATGTGATCTCAATTGCGCAGAGACAGCGGGCGCCATGACATTACACGTTTGGCGATACTTGATCGACTGCATCCGATCGTAGCGTCAGGTGTACTGAGACTGGTGTAAAGGAGTAAAGCATTGAACAATACGTATACGCCGCGTGTAATGACGTCGCCCGCAGTGTCAAATTGCAAATATTACAAAAGGCAAAATGTTCACCTTTTTTTTTTTCCTTAGTTTCAGTAGTTGACTGCTAAAGCAATACAATGTAATCATTCGATATAGTTTTTTCAAGAGCATGGTATAATTAATTGCCTTCTGAAATGCTCTATCCGCTTGTTTGCCTCTTATTAATATTCTTCGCCCTCCTCGTGTCATTTCTTACACAGACTCAATGCAGGCTGTTCACGTCCTGCGTTGTGTTGGCTACCCCTTCGGTATGTCGACGAACATTCATCGGTTTGTGGCCGACTACACCTGCCCGATCCAAGTCTGCTGGAAACGCCGTGTAGTGTTCCCGCTCATGCCTTGGCAGACGCTGCCTGTCACCCTCAAACGGTAGTCTATCTGCTTCCTCTTCTCAAGTTTCCGGCCACGAATAGTCTTGCCGTTCACAAGGATACTCTGCGGCGCTCCACACGAGCTCCTATACCTCCGCGTGGTTCCAACCTCCCTGGCTCTTTTACCCACCTAGAAGAGGTTTCCATCCGAGGAGTAGGTCATGTGGATGCGGCGATCGCACCGGCATTCCGCTCCAGATGGGGTCATACAACGACATCCACCTGCTGTTCCTTTTGTCCCGCCCCACTCCAGAAGGCGGATCTCGAGCATCTCCTCTCGATGTGCCCGGGCCTTCAAGGGACCTGTCGGCGCCATCTTATCTAGGCAGGCTCCTATCCTAACCGGCCTCCAGACTTTGATGGTTAGACACATGGCCCGCATCGCCGTTCCATGAATGCTCACAGGCTTACGTCTAAGACATCCCCGAACAGCCGTGTCCCCAGCCCAGCCAGGGACGTCCACATCTAAGGAAGCACGTCGTTCAGCACCGACGTTCGCTTAAGCCGACGAGAGCAAGGCCTACCAGCGGAGTACGCGCTTCTCTCGGACAAGGCTTCTGCAAGGACCGAGACCTCTGGCAGCGGGATTATGTCTTCCCCTGCTGCCCCGAGCCAAATAATCTTCCAGGTTCCGCGAACACCAAAGGCTTTCCACGGTGACCTTTACGAAGACGCGGGAGACTTCTTCGAGCATTTTGATCGGGTAGCGATACTCAACGGCTGGGAATATTCGTTGAAGTTACGGAACGTATACTTCCCGCTTGAGGACGCAGCCTGCGTTTGGTGTGAAAACCGAGAAACAAGCTTTACGTCGTGGGACGAATTCAAGTCCCAGCTCCTGCGGACCTTCGCCAACACACATCGCAAGGAGAGGGCTGAGCAGTTGCTTCAGGCAAGAACGCAGCACCCCAATGAGGTCGTCGTCCCGTACGTAGTAGAGATGATTCGCCTCTTCCGTCGTGCCAACCCGATCATGAACGAAGACAGGAAGGTGCGGCACCTGATGAAAGGCGTCAAGCAAGACCTCTGCGGAGGCTTCGTGAGGAATCCTTCTTTGACGGTGGCCGAGTTTGTCGCGGAGGCATCTACAATCAAGAAAACGCAACAGATGCGCTCTCGGCTGTACGAACGCCAGTTCGTACAGCCGAGTAACGGCTCTCGGTAGCACCTAGTAACGGCTCTCGGTAGCACCAGCGACGTCCTTCGTGAGCTCATTCGAGGTGTTGTCCGTGAGGAACTTAAAAAGTTACAGGCGCCGGAACTTCAACCCACCTTCGCTCCGGTGTCAGCAATCATCGGGAAAGAAGTTCAAAACGCCCTCGGCTTAACACCACTACTAGAGGGAGATCTGACTCTGCTGAGCTGCGAAGTTCCACAGAACAAACGCGTGACCAAAAAATGGAAGAAAAACGATGAGTTACATTGAGATGAGGAGAAACACAACGTACATGAATGGGCGCAGACTAACGACTGTTTATTCTTTTCTTTTCGTTTTTCCTCATCGTTTTTTATTCATTTTTTGGTCACGCGTTTGTTCTGTAGAACTTCGCAGCGCAGCAGATTCAGATATGTACTATAACCAACTAGCCCAAACCCAAGTCCAAGCTTTATTAACAAGAGGGAGCTTCGGAACAGCGCACTCTGTCATACGCGGCCGCCGTGAGGAATTCTAAACCCCTCATTGACTTCTCCAGGCATGCTCCGCCAAATCCGAGGCCAACATGGCAGTTCACTCGACGAACAGCGCCCGCCGACAAGGAAGACCAAGGTTTGGCGCACATCGGATCGCAGGCCGCTCTGCTACCACTGGGGCGAAGCAGGGCACGTGTACCGACAGTGCCCTTATCGCCAAATGGAACTTCGCCGCTTCTCACCTGATGCTCCCCGCCCGCGCTACGACCAACGACCACCCAAAATCGAGGACTACCTTAACCAATCGGCTGGTGCTGCAGCTGATCGTCGTCAGTCTAGGTCTCCGTCACCGAGATGTTACGAGTATTCAGGACGCCGCTCCTCCCAAGACGCTCCCAGGACACGGTCACCAAGCCCACGCCGGGGAAACTAAAGGTGACGACTTCGGGAGGTAAAGTTGGCTGCCGCCGAATCCGAGATGACCCTCCAACGACGGGAGACGCACAAAACAACGACATGAAAACACCGTGCAGTGACGATAAACTAACTACCTCCGACCAACTTTGGTTATTGACGGATACGAAGTGAGTGCACTGGTCGACACGGGCGCCAATTATTCCGTGTTAAGGGGGGGGGGGGGGTCTTGCCGTTCAACTGACGAAAGATTTAACTGTCTGGGAAGGGCCACAAATCCGCACGGCCGGAGGTCATTTAATTACGCCGGTCGGCAGGTGCACAGCGAAAATCCAGATACAAGGAATTACGTTCATTGCCAGTATTGTCCATCTCAGGGAGTGTTCTAGAAAAGTAATACTCGAAATGGACTTCCTCGGAGAGAACGGCGCAATCATAGACCTACGTAGGCAAATGATCACATTCTCCACGGCACGATGCGTTGAAGAGGAGAAATCAATACTACGGCGTTCTCCACTCCGAGTAACGGATGACCACGTTTGTCTCCCGCCATGTAGCAGCATGCTTGTGACGGTCAGAACCGACGAGACCGCCTTTTGAGGAATCGCGGAGGCCAACATTTCATTTTTGCTGGAACGGGGAATCTGCATAGCCAGGGGTCTCATTCAACTCCACGACGGACAAACTGAGTTATTACTTACGAACTTTCGCTCCGAGCACCAGCATATTTCCCGTGAAACTACCATCGCCTATCTTTAGGACGTCGTTGATGTCAGTGGGTCCTTCTCACTAGAAGCTTCATTGCCAGGCAAGATAACCACAACCTCCACAAAAACATTTGTCGTTAACCGTGAACTTCCAGAAAAAGAAAAGGAACATCTGCTGGATCTTTTACAAAAGTATAATGACTGTTTTTGATCGTCGTCGAAGGTGCGTCGGACGACTGTTGCCAAACACCGGATCATCACGGATGAAGCAACAACGCCGAAACGACAGCCACCGTACAAGGTCTCGCGTAAGGAACGAGAAACGGTATGGCAACAAATCGAAGAAATGCTCCAAGGCGACGTTATACAGCCATCAAAACGTCCCTGGGCATCACCTGTTGTGCTTGTAAGAAAAAAAGATGGTACACTACGATTTTGCGTATACTACCGTAAGCTAAACACGGTCACCAAGAAGGATGTATACCCGATGCCCCGCATAGTTGATGCTCTGGACAAGGTGCGTGGTGCGAAGGACTTCTCATCGATCGATCTCAAAACAGGCTAATGGCAGTTCGAAGTTGATGAAAGAGACCGAGAGAAGACCGCTTTCGTTACGCCCGATCGTCTTTATGAGTTTGAGGTCCTTCCGTTTGGACTGTGCTCAGCGCCGGCCACATTCCAGAGGATGATGGACAGTGTTCTTGCCAACCTCAAGTGACAAACATGCCTTGTGTACTTGGACGATGTCGTAGTGTTTTCTACGAGCTTTGAAGAACGCCTGAATTGGCTAGAAGCTGTACTGCAAGCCATAAGGACCGCTGGAATCACACTTAAGAGGATATCGCAGCTCCCGAGCCATATGCAATTCCAGTGGCAACTTTTTAGTATTCTTTCTCGAGAACCACCAAACGGATTGACTTGGGATTGGTGTTATTAGAAAGATAATGAAAAACTGAGTAATATTGCGGCGCTACATTTCCGAATTTTTAAGCTTAACAGTTTTTACGGGAACTTAAAGATGCTTGAAAAAGCCTTTTTTTTCGTTCCGTTCTTCATAAACATTTAAAAATAAACCGGGGCCAAAATACAAATTTATGCTCGTCAATATTCAAGACCAGGACATTTTGAATATATCTCTTACAAGATCTTTTTTCCAGAGATTCTCATTGTAACAAATTTTAACTAAGTTTGTAGCCTATCAAAACGTCAAAAAATCGAGCTGTCACCTGGCGCCATCTATGAGTGTGTCTGCAAAACTTGCTCTTGATATTGCGCAATGTGTTATTGCGCCCCGGACTACTTGCATCTTCAAGGTCGTCGGGTTGACAGTCGGGATTTTGAGGAAGGGCACCTCTCAAAACAGATCGTTCTTTTTTTTTTTTTTGTTTGGGGCGGAGATTTTTTGCGGGTTATCGCGTTAGTGAGTAATAGGTTGTACATCGCCCGAGCGCGTCCTTAGGAGGATGTTCGGTTCTTTGTTGGTGTTTTGGGGTCGCACAAAAGAAAGTTAGAAGTTTCCTTTTTTTTTTTGGCGGCGGAGATGTTTAGCGGGTGGGTGAGAGTCATTAGTTTTCAATCGCCGGAGCGCGTCATTGGGAGGATGTTCCATTCTTTGTTGGCATTTTGGGTAAAAAAAATGGGAGTGAAAGATTGCACGCTTCAAGCGGTCCTTGCGTGAGGCCTGAAGTTAGCAAATGCAGGCAGACAAAAGCTACCGAAGCGTCAAAGAGTAGATATTGTCTTACCACTTCTTTGTGTTCGAAGTTGGATAGGTGATTTGATCTGGCGATTTCAAATGTTCTGCAGAGATACATTTAAAATGTTTAGTTATTTTAAATGTGGAAGAACCATACGTGAGTTCGTCGATTTTGTTTTAAGTTCGACATTCGCTTTGCATATCAACTTGTGGAGGCGGATTTCTACCGAAATAAAAGAAACATTGCGAAAAAAATTTCAGTGAACCTAAAAACAGAACAAGCTCTTTGGTAGTAGGCGTGACACGTTGCTATTTGGAAGTTGTGAAAGTCGCGCTAAAGATTCTTTGTTTGACCCGAACCAACACACTCTTGATTCAGTATTTTATGAAATAGAGGCGAATATATTAGACAAGAACACGCACATCTTTTATTATGGTGTTCGTCGATTGTACTATCTTGGCTGCGATGAGTCCTTGGTCGGCTGTTACTGTTGGGCGGCGGACAAAATATCTCACCGGAGAACGGGCGGCGGAGAAAAGCTCACTAGTGAAATGCTCACTGCAAAACCGACAAATGCGGAGAAAAGCTGGGTTACGAAATATTTTATTATTGTTTGCACTGCGGTGTTTATATTTAAAACTCACGTCCGCACTTTGGTCAGCGCTCATGCTGCGCTTTTGCGTGTTCGTATATTTGTAAAACCAAGTGTTCTCGTTCAGCCCCAGAAGAATAGCTTACCTTCTAAGAAAAATGGGGAAGAGGAAGACGAATCCACAGTTTTGCGGTATGTGAACATGTAAAAAAGTGGGAACGCTTTTTTTTATGTTAACTTTTACATGGAGACAGGACATTGCCTCAATGTTGAGTACTACGAAAAGCAACAATGTGACGTCCATCTTGGCACCCGACGACTCCTGACCTCCCGAAAAGTATCAAGTTCGTCTTAGGCCACATAACCGAAAGAGGTCATTGTTTACTACAAAGCAAAAGAAAAACGGAACATAATATTGCCGCGTGAGCAGCTAGCCGAATAGGCAGCGCGCCCGTGGCCTAACGGTTACCGTGCTTATCTTCGATGCCTGGCCGCGGATTCACCTTCTTATTGTTTCTGTAATGTCGCGTTCTGGTAATTTCGAGAACCCTGTTGCTTATTCGAGGTTAGAATGTTCTAGGCGCCGAACCTTCTACGCCGATTGTTCCAGAAGCCCACGCGTGTACATAAGGAGCTCCGCGTGATGAGCCCCAGTCAGTCCCGATCCTGCTGTTTCGTCGACATCGACGCCTGCGACGCCAACCTTCTATTTTGTTCGCCCCATTAAACGTTTAGTTTCTTCAGTTATTCACCGCCTCATCATTTGTCATTCGTGACATTATCTTTATACTTTGGATGCAAAGAGAAAAACACTATTTTCAAAAACGAGAAACGATCTGGCCAGAAACCATCATGATGTTCGATAAAACGGTGTTCTACGAAACGGCTTCGATGAAATTGGATTCAATTACATGACGTTCATTTAAATGACTTTGATAGAACAGAGTTCGATAAAATATCGAGAGCTGCGAAGAAATAATGTTAAAACGGTTTGTAAATGTGAGCTTTTCTCCGCATCTATTCGAAGTCTGATGAGCTCTTCTCCGCATTCGCCGGATTTCCGGTATGCTTTTCTCCGCCGGAGAACAGCACAACACCGGAGAACAGCGCAACATCACGGAAGAAAAGCTCACCAAAGAAAAGTTCACCGAAAATCTGACAGATGCTGAGATAAACCCACTCATGAATTATACGATCAAGCTTTCAAATTTAGTATTTTCGGAGAGGTATAAACGGAGAGATATTTACAAGATTCGTATATTGCAGACCCCAGGCAGCACACAGTATTGGGCCAACATTGGGTTTGAAGTGGCAAAGAATGGCCCAACAATGGCCCAACAGAGCCATATGTTTTCCAATATTGGAATCACATTGGACAATATTGGACTACCAAAGCCAATGGTTTTCCAATATTGGTGATACGTTGGCATAGGCTGGTCAACATTGGACTGTCAAAGCCAATAGCTTTCCAATATTGGATATACGCCGGCATAACCTGTACAATATTGGACTGTCAAAGCCAATAGCTTTCCAATATTGGATATACGCCGGCATAAGCTGTCCAATATTGGACTGTCAAAGCCAATAGCTTTCCAATATTGTATATACGCCGGCATAAGCTGTCCAATATTGGACTGTCAAAGCCAATAGCTTTCCAATATTGGATATACGTCGGCATAAGCTGTCCAATATTGGACTGTCAAAGCCAATAGCTTTCCAATATTGGATATACGCCTGCATAGCCTGTACAATATTGGACTGTCAGAGCCAATGGCTTTCCGATATTGAATATACGCTGGCTTAAGCTGGTTAATATTAAACTGTCAAAGCCTAGAGTTTTCCAACATTGGTGATGTCTTGGTATAAGCTGGTCAATATTCTACAGCCATAGCCAATCGCTTATCGATATTTGTGTCGCCTAGGCTATAGACCCGCGACCCTCTTTTTTGCATTGCAG
Source organism: Ixodes persulcatus (assembly GCA_013358835.2). Lineage (NCBI taxonomy): Eukaryota > Metazoa > Arthropoda > Arachnida > Ixodida > Ixodidae > Ixodes > Ixodes persulcatus. Next base: position 148,200 of record JABSTQ010007347.1, read on the forward strand.
AGGTAGGGAAGTGGAAAGAAGTCATTCATGCGCTCGCTCGGGGAGAGAATTTTATTTAGCCAACTTCATGCGTCGCCGGTGCTTTGTAACCGCGATCACAAATAAATCCTTAGCTGCCTATAGGACTATTGCAGTTTTTTTCGCCGGCTGCTCTCTCTTCGCATTGCCTTACCTCGGCGTTGACAACTTGATTGCGTTTTTTAGATTTAATTATTTTTGTCTTTTTCAGTGTATTTTGTATGTATATGTATTACTGTAACGTGCGCGGATTTCGACGGTGTGTATGTGCGCGTGCCGGGTCATCTTCCTGCCGCGTTGTGCGGTTGTGCACGCGACGAACTGTGTGTGTGTGCGCGCGCGTCATCCTCGTGGCGCGTGCCACGCGCCCTGCATCGAGAAAGAAAAAAAGAGAAGGAAGGCGGAGAACAGAAAATGGAGTGTGTTCGAGCGGGCAGACCAGCGTGTGGAAGGGAACCGCCGGGCGTCCAGACCCGGGTTCTTCAAGGCTTCCACCTGGCCTGACCTCCAGCTCCCACGAAGCCTTCACCCCAGTTGAAAGCAGGTGCACGTGTTGCGGAGCACGCGTCAAGACCACAGCGGCCCAGTCCATTCCAACACGCCACCCCAGACGCCGACGCCGTGCCAACGCCGTGCCAACGCCGCCGCCGACCCACCGGCTTCAAGCTGAACCCTGGGCTTGCCGGTACGTTCTTTGTCGCCGCTCCAGCGCACAAAACCTCCCAAGACCCAGCGCCACGAAACAAGAAAGCGTTAAGGTGTTACAGCGAACTTTCCGGTTGCCCTTAGTGAGAAGCATTGAAGCAGTGTGCCGACATTGC